>VDFB02277450.1:0-138543 GCA_007258455.2 Sequoia sempervirens
TAATTTTGAGTTAGTTTCATGATTAGGCACCCTTTTTAAGGCCTTTAAAAAGTTTGGCGAAAATAAGGTTTTGAGAAGTGGGATGGGGACTAGTCCCTTTCCACTCCCACTTCTCTATGATGTCTTGGAAGTCCCCCAAGTTCTCACACATGTGAGAGCACACATGGGTGAATGTGCTTGGGAGGGTGAATGGGTGAGTGACAAGTGTCACTTCCCCATTCAAAGGAAATTCAAACTTGAAATTCTATAAGAAAAGCTAAGAACAAGGGTTTTGGGGATTCTTTTTTGGGCATTCTTTGGTTTTGGACTTGAAATTTTGGGGAGATCTTGGATTTCGCTTGGGGAGGTTGGAAAGCAAGCTTGGAGGAGGTGGAGTTGTGCTCATCCTCATCACTTGCTTCCAAAGCTTGGATTAAGGTAGGATTGACAAACCCTTTTGCTTCTTATGTTGTTAAATTTGTATGCACTATGTACATGTGAGTGTGTATTTGAAAATTCTTTCTCTTAAGTGTTGTTTTTCTTTTGTTTTCTTTGCTTTGTATGAGAGTTGGGAAAGAGGGTTGTAATGGGATAAGCTCACCCAAATTTGGGAAGAGCATCCCAAGTTTGGGGAAGGTTGGAGTAGGAACCTCCATGGGGGCTAGTCATTCCTCCTTTAAAAGGAGAGGTTAATATAAAGGGTATGAGTACCCATATGTTTTTGTGAAATGGGAAAGATGGTTGGGGTGGATAAGGAAATGAGAAGGAAGGGTTGTAATGAAGAGGTGGAAAGGTTTTGTGAATGTTATTCATGGTGTTTATTTTTGAGTCCCCAAAATGGAGTGCGTAGTCCACTTCCATTCCCCATTTTGGGTTCGTAATGAACCCTTTGTTATGTGAAAATTTCCTTGGGTGGGTGTGAATAATTTTGTGTGTATCTTGTGTGTTAATGTATTTTGGCTTGCATGAATGTACCCGGTTCCCAAGGTGCCTCCTAGCTCAGGGGTGGTTGGTATTCCAACCAAAGGTTGGGAGGTGAGCTCCCCATTGGCCTCTAAAGAAAAGTTTTTGTGTATTTTGCAGATTGGAAGGAGCTTTAAAAGCTATTGGAATGGCTACGTATCGTATGGATAATGTTAGTGAATGTCATAGCCATGAAAGGCTATTGTAAAGAGCATGTGTGAAGTCATTTTAGTCATATTACTGTTTTGTTTAATGTGAGTCATTTTGTAAGCAAGAGAAGATATTATGTAAATGCTTATAGTCTCATTTTATGTTGTCATTTAAAAGGAAAAGAGGAAGTTGTAATCATACTTGGAAAACGTTTATTATTTTGCTTGGTCTATCAACTATTGGTTCTGTTTAGTATACTGTATGAGAAGAGAACTCAAAACTTTATTGGTATATAAAATTTAAAAAAAAAAAATTAAAATAAATAAATAAAAATAGACAACAATATGCATGGAAGTGATATCCTGTCAATATATTGAGCAAAATGGCTATTGTTTTAAATGAGTACCTATTACTTTACTTACAGTAGGATGGAACAATGTTGTTAGAATGTGATGAATGAAGAATATTTTCTGACAAAGTTGTATACAACTAGTGTTGTCATTTTGGAAGTAATCTGTGAACAGAAAAATTAGCGTTGATATTTTCCTTACAGTATTTTTTTTTTATGCCTGAACTGTATTTATTCTGTGATACTACAATACTACATGATCACTTTTCTAAAAGGGAAAAGTACTGTTTTGTGGAAGAGAAAGAATCTCTAGTAAGTTACTAGGCTTACAAAAGGAGTAAAATTATTCATGTTGCTAGAATGGACAGGTAAAGAGATAAAGAAAGAGCTAAAATAATTCTTGCATTTACACTGGGAAGATTTCATTTAATCAATAAGAATATAGGAGTAAATTGTTAATTCAATCTCCAGAAGAGAAACAGAGAGGTGTCTGTTTGCAACGAATAAAAGAGGTCCATGTTTCCTTGGATCGTCCCAAGCTGTATGCTGTTAGGAAACTGCACAAGATTTAGAGTACCAGGAAACAAAATATTAGTATAAGGGTTGCAGACCACGGTAGGGTTATAAATAGAACTTGAAAGAAAAGAGAAGAAAAGAAAAAAAATATATATATATGCATATAACAACATTTTGCAGTAGCATAAAATCTGTGTAGTTTTACAGAAGAATAATGCAGAGTTGGTAACTATTTTATATACTTGTCTTCCCTGTTGCACCTAAACGAATGCATCATAAAAGAATTAGACAATAGAAATTATATATAGTACCTGAGCCAATGAAAATAAAATAAAATGAAATGAAAACAAACAGGGGGGGATACACATAGCTAATAGCCAGTAAGACAGCTCAAACTTACAACCAAGATCATAGATGCCTTTATCCTCACCTGCGTGCCATTGTCTGGACATTTCCTCATGGCTGTAACAGCTATGTCGCCTAGTAATCCATTTTGTTTCGGAGAATGAAAAGTATGGTAGACAGTAGGGTTTCGCTTTTCTCAGACTCATAATGTTATGCATTCGCTGACCTAAAACCTCTCAATAAAAAAATCGGCGCCTGAACCACCCTTTTCAAAATGGACGTGAAATAATATGAGATGTGGTTATTAGAAAACTGAAACGAGGTGATTCCACCAATGAGCGGTTGCATAGATGGCATCCGTACTTGGCATGTTGCATAGATCTCTTTCTTTTTACGCCATTCACTTGGCCGAGTGGACCTCTTGCATACTACTGTTATCGCCTGGGCAATTCTCTTTTATAGCTGTTGCAACTCATTGTGACGTTGAGTTAGTCAAACTTTTACCTTGCCCAATGATCATCACTTGCAGATAGCGTTATGCATTTGTCACTATCATTATAATGCCCAGCTCAAAATCTCCTTTACCATAGGATATAACTATATACCTGACTCACAGTAACTCCGGTTCCATATCATTTCTAATCAAATACAGTAAAAAAAGTGTGTTACCAACTTTTACACGTCAGTCTTAATGTTATTAGGTAGTATTATTTTTTTTTAGCGAACATCTATCATTCTCCTGCGTTTGGGCCATCATTATTCCTCTTAATTTTAACTTTCCTCTCTTTGAACCTAGAATGCATAATATTGTGCGACTTCCATAATACCGCATATGTTCATTTATCTAAAAACGTAGAAAAACATTCCACGGTAGATCCTCCATGTTTTCATGCCGTTCACTGTAGGAATTCACTCTTTGATTCTAAAATCCATCATGGATATAATTTCCCTTCTTTAAAGGAGAGGGGAACATGTCTCCATATACCTTAAGAGAATCTAATAAGTTAAATAAGACTTTAAGTAAGGGTAAAGATTAGTGTTTAAGAGAAAATTCTTTAAAAGAAGGTTAATCCTCCTCTTTATTCGTATTCTCCTTTCCTTTTTCTTTAAGGGAAAAGTATTAATATGTAATATGTAAATGAAGTAACAAATAATTATTGGTATTTAAACAAATTAATAATATGTAATTGTAAAGGGATTTAAAAGGTATTTATGGGTATAAGTTACTCTTTAATTCTATAGCTTTTAAATCTATACTAGAGTATATATAATTATAATTAAATTAATAATGATTAAATAATGATAATTATAACAAATTATTTAAAATGGAAATTTAATAATTAACTTGAAAATAATAATTATTTTAGTTTCCCTCATTTTTGAAAATTCGAGGTGAATATTTAATGTGGATTTCAACAACATCGTCAAGATGGTTTTATGGGTAGGGTTTACAAGTAAAATAATGTTTCGTCACTAATCCTTGCTTTTATTTAGTAACTCACACATACTCCAATACTGGACCCCGATCTTTCTCATGATCGCTTGAGGGTATGTATAATGGCCTCTGCACATACCCGACCATCTAAATACTCAATCCTCACCTTTAAGCGATGTGTTGTTGATCTCATTTCAAGGGAAACTTCATCAAATGTGTGTAATACATCGTCATGTTGTGCTTCGTTAGTGTAATAATAGAAAGTTTACATGTACAAAAAAAAAATTAGTTGTGTTTTGTCTTAAGAGTGAATTTTGGGCATTACAATCTGATCAAATTTGTCTAAGCATCCATTCATTGAATATTAATCAGACTTCTAGAGCAGATCTATAGCAGATGACGAGCAGATTTATAAGGCATTCTATGAGGCAAAATTGGACCAGCACAAGATTTTTTGATGAAGACATCTTGTAAGGAAAATCATATCAGCATAAAGTGAATTTGTGAAGACATTCCTTGAGGCGAATCATGCTAGTATAGAAGTGATCTATATGAAGCAATTCACATCATTATCTAGAGTAGATTATGTGCAGTCACTATATCTGATTTGGAGCAAGATTTGGAGCAGCATCTAAGCACAGTTTTGGAGCAAAACTTGTGTCTAATTTGGAGCAGAAGTAGGATCAAATTTGGAGCAGGTTTTTATCAGAATCTGGGGCAGATCTTGTGTCTATTTTTAGAGAAAGTTTTGGAGCAGAAATCAGACATATTTTTGGGGCAGACTTAATGCAGTTTTTGTGAAGATAAGCTTCAGATTTATGAGTGTATTTTGAAGTTAATTATTGTAGATCTTGAAGGCGAATTATTGCAGACCTTGAAGGCTGTTATTGTTCGAATTGGGATTTCAGCTGAGGTGTCGCTGAAGATAGCAATAAAATTTTGCAACTACAGTGGAGACTGAAAGTTGAATGCTGGTATTTTGGTGGTTGTGATGTTGAGCAATGTTGAAAAGCATTGTGCGATTATGCCCTTCACATCAACAGTAAGCTTGCAGAATTGGATAAGTTCTACACGCAGACTCTTCCTCTATCATTACAAGCCTGAAACCCTACTTCCTACAATACCAAGGAAGAGCTCAAAAAGATCATGGAATGGAATCTAAACAGAGGCAAATGGAGGCCGAGGCTATTGAGTTTTGTTTCTGTAGCGGATGAAGATGAAGTGAAAAGAGCATCACAATAGGCCTTTGCAGTGCTTCCTGATTTGAAAGGGGTAGTGATGGAAGTGTTGTAGAGACGGGCTAATTTAGCTACGTCCATCCCTATTCTCTGTGCAATTGTGTTTGATCTGAAAATATGAGGTCGGTTGCATGGGATGGCAACACTAAAAGTGGTTGTCATGTCCCCGAAATAGAACACCAAAATACAAGAATAACTAAACATTGAAATGCCAATAAATAGATAAAATAAATAAATGACAAAAATACATATTAAGAATGTAAATACCAATATATATAAATTGAATAAACATATAAGTATAAATTTAAATATTATTATAATTATAACTACCATAAATAATATTATAATTATAATATAATTATCATAGAACAGTTATTAATTATGAATATCATAATAACAACACTAATATTTACAATAAACCAATATCATATAAATACAAATATGCCTTGGTTAATAAATAAATTAATCTAACAGCCAGCGATCCCTAATAAAGGCATGGTAATTATCAAACAGCAACAGCCACGATTATTAAAGAAAGCAATTACCACATGATATGCCACTCCCAGAAAGGTGCGATCAATGCCAAAGTGTAGGGAGTCGTGTCTATAAGCAGATCGGGAGACATATATAGGCGAAGCATTTCCAAACAAAGGAGGAGCAGAGATCAGCAGAGAAAGACTTCGAATAGAAGACAATATAAAAATCAGGACCCGCAGCTGGAGGATGGAGGTCAATGCTGGACAAAAGGAAACTCACACATAAGCTGATAGAATCCACCGCACCTCACCATATATGGCCCATGCCAGAAATGGCGTCGATACTTGGTCAACGATAAGAGATGGCTCCCATTAATCGAAGGCTTCCCAGCACTCATATTATACTGCCCGATGTTAGTGTTTGTAGCTTAGGGAGATATTTTCTCCTAAGTTAAAATAATAAATAATTGTTAAGGCAAGTCAGCCTAATTATAATTAATATTTTATTTTCTTTAAGTGGCTGACCAAGTGAAGAGTCGCCTTGCTTGTGAAGAGTCTCCTTGCATTCTATATATAGAAGGAGATGTTCATCCATTTGATCATCAATTAAGTCATTGTCATTTTTCACATTCTTTCAAGAAGGAGCAGCAGACCATCTTGTAGCAGCAGATCGACTTCAAGAAGAAACATATTTATCTTTGCATCAAAGGATAGGTGCTATTAATTCATTGTATCAATTTTCCCTTGAGAAGGGTTTGATTGTAAAGCAGATTTCTGCTCTTATTCGTTAAATATATAAGAGATATATTTTTGTTGGGTTTTTCTCCCTCGAGAAGGAGGGTAATCCCAAGGTAAAAGTGTTGTGTTTATTGTTCATGTGTTGAGTTTTCTACTTATTGCATTTCTGATCTAAACACTAACATGGTATCAGAGCGGGTTTAAGAAAGAATCTGATCAGATTTGGGTGCGCAGTCAAGACAACTCTTCGAGCATCATTCTGGAAATTGAAATATTAATAGTTCTTTGTGAAGTGCCGTGATCAATGGTGGAAGTCATTAGCATTCAATTGCCTGCTTCCATTTATCTCTAGCTAAGGCAAAGTGGAAGGATATTGTGTGTGGGTGCAAAGCAATTCTTTTGATGAAGCGCATTGAAGACTTGTAAGGATGTGATTATTCTTATTGCGTGCAAACATAAGGGAGACGATGTGTATGTTATTGTTGTATGATGCCGTGAGAGCTTTTCAGGCCTTTGTTGCTTTTTCAAAATGTGCTCTATAAGAAAGATGTGATCACATGTATGTCTTTGTCGCTCGTAACAGAAACGCTTGAGCATTTTATTTCAGGTTGTTCTTTGAGTGAAGTGTGATTCTTTGTTTGGCAGATTACGCAATTCGAATGTGATAGAAATATACTATGATGTTGTCATTATTTTGAAGGATATAGCAGATCATGAATTTGGTGGATGCGCTCAGAAATTGTATAGCATGAATAGTCTGCATTTAGTGTGTATGGCTCAGTGTAAGAGATGCTTTTTTTGACAAAGATGGGCCATGTATGCGTCTTGAGTGGGTGCTCATATCGATTGTATGATTATTCGAATGTCTAGACAGAGAAATGTGTATCAATGGACTGTACTATAAGCAATGTAGATGTTACATTGTCTACATACTTTGAGAACGGGCTCTTTTTAATGTATTAACCGTGAGAGATATTTTGTGCTTGTGTGTTGAGTAAAGAAAAGTGTTTGAATGAGAGAGTATGGAGACGTGTCTTTCTTTGTGGGAGTTGATGTCGCTTAAGGAAGTGGATGTGATTTTTCTATTTATGGCTATGCAGATTTGAAGTGGTCTAATAACAATTTACAATAGAAGTATTTTATCCTTAGCAGTACATCATCGGATGAAGATGATCGTTGTCAGGAAGAGTAAAATGGCTGCCACAGAATCAAAAAAGAGATAAGTATTTCATACCCTTGAATAATGTTCATGAATCTTTTATGTAGTTATTAATTCATGCATTGGAATAGTGAATCATAAATGCTTCTAGCATTCATATTCCTCTTCAGGATAGTTTGATTCTATGAACTATTAGTAATCTCTCTAAAAAATGCTTCCAAGACAGATCGAGGAGCAAAAGGATGATGAGAGATTGCATTCAAGGGAGGAAGAGCTTGAGGAATACTATGAGGAAGTCACGTAGGCTGAAGAATGGAGACACAGATTGTTGCCTTGGGACTGAGTTGGTGGCAAATAACTGGAGACATCTCTCAAAGAGGAAGAACCTATTCAAATTGTTATTGCGATCAGTTTCTTCGAAAAGGAGGAATTAACATTCAAAGAGAGTTTGACAAACCAACAAAGGCAACCTTGGACGAGGAGGTCAGGAGATTGATACAAGAACTTGGAGCTTCAAAGGGAGTCACATCATCATGAAGATCCCTTGTAATGTATATTTCTCTGTGACGGAGAAGTATGAGGTGAAAGCCCTTGTAGTGTATATTTCTTTGTGACGGAGAAGTATGAGGTGAAAACCCTTGCAGTGTATATTTCTCTGTGACAGAGAAATATGAGGTGAAAGCCCTTGTAGTGTATATTTCTCTGAGACAGAGAAATATGAGGTGCAAGCCCTTGCTCGTCTCTAAGACTGAGATGAGACATCATGTTGAGAGACTCCATGACGGCATCATGTTGAGAGACTCCATGATGAATCCTTTGTACTTGTGTTTAACCACACATGGGAGTAGCCACGGTGGATGTCATGTTGAGAGACTCCATGACGACATCACATTGAGAGACTCTGTGATGGACACTTGTACGTGTGTTTCTTTCCACACATGGGAATAGCCATGGTGGACGTCATGTTGAGAGACTCCATGACAACATCACGTTGAGAGACTCCGCGATGAACCTTTGAGCTTTCCACAAATGGGTGTAGCCATTGTGGGCGTCATGTTGAGAGACTTCATGACGAAGATATCTGGAAAATACCTCCCTAGCTAAGAGGGAGTGTTAGTGTTTGTAGCTTAGGGAGATATTTTCTCCTAAGTTAATATAATAAATAATTGTTAAGGCAAGTCGGCCTTATTATAATTAATATTTTATTTTCTTTAAGTAGCTGACCAAGTGAAGAGTCACCTTGCTTGTGAAGAGTCTCCTTGCATTGTATATATAGAAGGAGATGTTCATCCACTTGATCATCAATTAAGTCATTGTCATTTTTCACATTCTTTCAAGAAGGAGCAGCAGACCATCTTGTAGCAACAAATCGACTTCAAGAAGAAACATATTTATCTTTGCATCAAAGGATAGGTGCTATTAATTCATTGTATCAATTTGCCCTTCAGAAGGGTCCGATTGTAAAGCAGATTTTTGCTCTTATTCATTAAATATATAAGAGATATTTTTGCTAGCTTTTTCTCCCTCGAGGAGGGTTTTCCCAGGGTAAAAGTGTTGTGTTTATTGTTCATGTGTTGAGTTTTCTGCTTATTGCATTTCTGATCTAAACACTAACACCCGATATATATTATAAAGTGTTTGTAGGCCGATCAAGGCTGTCGGAAAGGGATCTCTATTATTAGATAAATAATTACCATTTATGTTGAAGACTAATCTATGTTGTACCCAAACCAAATTTTTTGCTTCATCAAGGCATTTTGCTTAAAAGAGTCTAAACCTTACTAAAATGATGTCAAATACAGTTTTTAGGCAATATCAAGCATGGAGTTTGGTCAGTGTTGTGTCAGTCAAAAGCAGTACCTGTTGATCAGAACCTGAATCAGGGACTCAGAACGAGGTATTTCACGACGGAGGAGCATTTTACAATGACAATTATACCTTTGCAAGGTCATTTCAGTGACCAAGACGAAGATTTCAATGATCAATTTATGAAGATTTCTCAGGCAAAAGCAAAATTGCCTTTGAAGGCCTAGATTTTGTGGCATATGCTCATAAACATAGACAATCTCTTCAGAATTACCCCAGCTATCCGATGAGCTATCCTGCGAGGTTATCCGAGACTCATAACTCCGGTAACTGACGTCAGAAGTTGAGGATACCAGAGGTTGCAGATTGCAGAAGCTTGTCATTCTTCAACTTTTGCACCCCTGTAGCTTAGGGGCACCCTTCAAAATGACCCCTGAGATGATTGAAATTACAGATGCGGTCTTCCTGACATCTGTGCTACTCTAGTCCGGTTTCGCAACGCACCAGTCAGCCTGTCAATCCGATATTCTTTAAGATCGTGGCAGAGATTTTACCAGGCACATAAATTAGAGGCTGGAGAAACATGAAATATTCACTATAGCCTCTGTAGGCCAGGGGCACCCAGCCTTTAGGCCTGTCAAATGGTGTTATTTACTTTCACAGTCTTCACGGGACTTGTGCGCAATTACTCCAACTATCCAACGAGCCTAGCCGTCAGCCTCCGGGATTTGGCAAACACTCGTACATGCGAGGTCTTTACAAAATATTGAAAAATGAAGACAACTCAGAAAATGGCTAAGTCTGGTCGTATATTTCATCTTGAGAAAGGCGCCTTTCTCTTTGAGGTTTTAGAAGTAGTTTTCTTGCTTCGTCACCTCCAGAGACGTCTCTTGTAAGTCCTTCTGGCTGCGCGTTGAGACAAACGATGCGCGAATCAGGCCACCCCAGCTCCCGATATCAGAGGTCAAAGTAGGGCATCTAGTTGAGAGTTGTACTTTTGTGAATGGTGTTTGAGCCTTTTCAGGCCAGCGGAACCCTTGCTTTCGGGGTCCTTAATGTAGCTTTCAGGTGCCTTGCATATATTCGTTGGATGCGAAATATCTTTAGTCATGCAGTGAGCATATCATCCAGTCAACAGGGTTCACCGTTCGGCGTTAGCAGTCATTTGGAGCGTCTGATGGCAGTATGGAGAAACGACTAAGTCTGGTGTCTGAAAATCAATTTAATCAAGGGCGCCTAATTTTTTGAGGTGTTAAATGATGGATTTTGCAGTGATGACTCCTAGCAGACATTTCTTCCTTGCTCTGCAAGCTTCGCAATGAATATTCCTGCTCAATCTCAGCATCACCCGGTCACCCAGAAATCAGTGTTGAATATGGCTAGTTGTAACTTTGTAGTCAGCTACAAAGTAGGAAGTTAATAAAAAACATAATATCTTGAGTAAATGGACGCCTATGAGGACAAATGAGGACTTTTCAAAATCAGTGAAGTTCGTTGAATCCATCCAAGAGCTCAACGCGGTTTGTCAAACGATTAAAATAATATTAAATATTTATTTTTGCATATTTGAGCATTAAAGGGCGATTTTCTTAAATTGGCGCCTCTTTGTGCTGGATTTTCAAATTGCATGAGGAATATTTTTATTATTATTTTTATTCCGGTCTTCAAGTCAGTCTCACTTCGAACTGGAGGGGTCCAACCAGAAGCTTTCTATTTCAATCAAGGTTTTTAAATCTTGCAATCAGCATTATGGTGTGAATTTTCTCTATTTATTCATGGCGCCTATCATTAAACACTCATTCAGCTTAAAGAAATTCATAATTCTTCAAGAGAAAAGGCGATTTTCTTCACAGGTTGGGCGATTTTATCAGCAATCAAAATCGATTTCATCAAACAATTCCTTTTACAGGTGCAAGTTCACATTCATTAGCAAATTTGAAGAACAGGGGGCAATTTTAACAGAAGAACACAAAAAAAACGTCTTTTCTCATCTCTGATTCTCAAAATTCTCTCAGATTTCAATTTGCATGTTCTTGAAATTGGCAAATTTTGGAAAGTTTGATCATCTGGATCGATTTTATATAGCTTCCTCGAATTAAATTCATGTGCTTGAATTTTTAGGAATTTTTAATTCCAAAGCATCAATTCTCAAGTTTCTGATTTTCTCAACAGAAAATTCTTTACATGGTCAAGTAGAAGTCGGATTTTTGCATTTCTGACGATCTGGGTTGTCTTAGAAAATTTTTCTGGACAAAACCCATATCTCAAATTTTTTGCCGAAAATACCCTTTAATAAGCTATTTTTAGCTTTCCAGAAATCTTATCAGAACATAGTCAAGTTCACAGTCAACGGGCGAGTTTTTCAAAATGCAGTACACTCAACTCGAATACACGACAAAATCAGTCCTTACTCACAACTTCATCAGGACAGTTGAGACGAATCTCCATAAGGTGTTGCCAGAGGCAGTCCTAGATCCAGTCAAAATCAAAGATTCGATTATTCAGAACATTCAGTAGTCTGGGTTACTAGAGGCCGCTTCCATACCTATCTCCGCTCATTGTATTGAGTTCGTGATGTCTTGTATTAAGCATTACAACTTTGCTACTCGTGAGATAGTGTCAGTAGACGGACGAGTTATTTGCAGTCTCAAGCCTCTGGACGTTGAAAGAAGTTTTGCTATCCCTCAGCACCCGAACAGTCTGGTTATTTCTATGGAGCAGTGCAAACATGCATTCAACGCTAATGTGGACAAGTGCCAAAGCAAAATGGCAAAACGATGGTTAAAGCAAGCGAAGAACAAATTGCCAAACAATGTGGGTCGTGGTGAGTACAAGGATGAATATGCGATTCTAATTACACTCTTGAATCGTGTCTCAGATCATTCACATGCAAATGTTTTCCAGCCTTGGATGTATTACATCATTGGTCGCATCATATCTGGGCAAGAGCATTATGATTGGGCATCCTTCATCAGCGATGTTATCCACAAGCAAATCACCGGTTTCCTAGTTGCCCACGAGTTTCACATGTGTTCTTACCTTGTGTACTTGATTGCCTATCAGGCTCGGTTCTGAGGGTTAAACACCGTTGGCATTCTCAGTGTTCAGAAAGTCTATCGCTATTATGATCAGCTTGAGTTCACTAAGGCTGAACGTCACTTCAAGCGTGTTCACAAGGCTTTCTTGACTTATAAAGTGAGAAATTTGGACATGGAGTTGCACGTTCGTATCTCGACGGTTGCTAGAGCAGCGATGGATGGTTGAGCAAACTGGTTCATTCAGTTCCCGACATACACCTATATCCAAGTATATGGATTTATAGGAAATCCAGCCATGCTTCCACGCTATCCTTCGGATAGAACAATTTTTATGGAGTTCCTGAGGCAGTTGCATGATGTTCATCATCTTTTGTGTTGCAAGCATAAACCAGCTGCCAATTTTCCTTTTCAGTTTGGAACATATTGGTGCAAGACGGCAGTTGAAGCCAAAGCTGCAAGACAGGAGCTGGAGAGGTATCATCTGAAGTATCTTGTTGAGGTACGTGCCTATGATCCTTGGGGTCATTACCCAGCTCGCCTCGGTGGTCGCGCATATCATAAACCTTCCATGGAAGACTATTGGGCCAATTGTGTGGATGACTTCGAGGTCTGCAAATGTAGCTATGGCCGCTTCTCTCTCACAGATTTTTGTATTCTTGTCAGAAGATGTGGAAGGTTTATCAAATGATGGAGAAGTTCTTCCTCAGTTTTTCAGAGAGCAGGTTGACACACAGCCACTCCCAGCAGTTGATTGGTACGCCAAGGAATACGCAATAGTAAAAGAGAGGTCAAGTAGAGTTATTCAGAATAGTATACTTTACCTCGATAGCAAGAAGACCAAGAGAGTAAATGTGCCTAGAGCAGAGCCGCCAGTGGTGGATCCTTCGCTACCTTCCTCGTCGAAACCTAAACAAAAGAAGAGTAACCCTCCCAATAAAGGTCAAGCGCCAAACAATTCAAAAGGCAAGGCGCTTGCTACTGATACACATATGGACCCTGTCAAACAGCCTGTCACAGAGCCAGTTCAAAGTCCGCCAATGCCTGAGGTTCAGCGTCAAGTTCCTATACCAGTTCTGGAGCAGTCACCAATCCCAATTCATATCGAATTGGATTTAGACTCCCCATCTCGCACCTGCTCTTCTACATATTCACTCTCGTCAGAGCCTGTTGTTGCTAGTACAGATCCTTCCAATAGCATTAGCCGAGACCAGTCTTGGATTGAAGCTCAACTAGGAAGGAATAGGAGGCAGCCATCCTATGTCCTTAATCATTCAGATTTTCATCAGGTTTACCAGGATGTGCCAGACAAGAGGATCAAGAACATGGTTCACGTGGAAAGCAATACTGATATGGAGATCGTCATCGAGACTGCTATACCTCCACAGGGGAAGAGCTTGGATGAGTTAGAATCTCAGGTATTTGGGGTTATCATAGTCAACCTTGGTCGTAGTACATGCCAGACTTAGGTTGATCTCCTACAAGTTGCAACAAATAGTGCCAGGGATAGAATGTTGAAGGACGGAGAAGACAAGGCAGCCCTCAAGGCTGAAATCAAACAGCTTCGTCAGTATATTTCTAGCCTTGTACACAAGTCAGATGTTACTGCGACACTCCCGCCGATGCTTGAGCCTCCAGCTAAACAGGGCCAACTTAATCATTTGGTTGCATACGGCAAGCGTTTAGAGGAATGGGAGGAGTTTGTTGCTAGAGGTCGTTCTATGCTTACAGAGCTATATTAGTTGCGGTACAATGCACGAGAGCTCCGTCTACGTCTCCAAGATGAGGAGCAAGACATGGCGATTAATAGACCCCGAGACGAGATTATGATTGCTCACCTGAGTATGGCATATGAATCAATCACAAATGCAGAAGATAAAGAGGCTATGTACTCTTGGAAAACACAGTTGGTTTTCAAGGCAAAGATAGAGGAAACAATGGCGTCAGAGTTGGCTGAGAGTAGAGAGCACGTTACTAGTGCACTCCGGTTTGTAAGAACCTTAGTATCTCGCTTATCGTGCCAGTATCAAATTAGGGGTGGTGCATATGTTGAGCTTACCGATGTACAGTCAGAGCTCCAAGCACTCATTCATACTATTTTCAGTGGGGAGACCATTGGCTATAAGATTAATCAGCTTACAGTCATGTTGGCGTTGTTCGATGAGGCAACCAGGAGCAGAGGTGAACTTCAGTCCCAGATCACAACTGGTGAGGACATGCTACGCAGGCATAGCATTCTTCGGCAGAGTATCAGAGCTCCAAACAGTGATGCATTCTTGGTTGCTCGAGATCACGACCAGTAGACTTCAGTTCCCACCTCTCAGGATAGACATTACACACAGGAGTTAAGCTTGGTGTTATCTTTTCAAGTTAACTCGTTGTCTCATCTCATGCATATCTATTATGAGATCAACTTTATTCACTTGGAGTCGTATTTAGGGTTTACGTTAACTGATGGTAGTGTTCCAGTTAACTTGCTTTCAATAAGGACGTGCATGCTTGCACATTGTCCACATAGATTAGGGTTTTCGGTTAACTGATGGTAGCTTTCCAGTTAACTGTATAGTTTACTTTATTAGGGTTTAGCAATAAATCTTGCATGCATTGCAAGACTGTAGTTGACTCAAGGTGATTTTAGGGTTCCCTACACCTTTTAATGTCTATAAATAAGAGCTTTTGCTCATTTGTACATAACTTTTGCACAACAGAGAAATATATGTTGTGCCTATCTTGCCTGTAATATTGCTCATTCCGTATTTGTTCATGAGTATTTACTATTGTGATGAATTGTTATGCTACTTGGGTTTCATGCAATTATGATGGTGAATTCTTGCTTTAGTTAGATATAGTGGCTAGTTTGATCGTAGATTCTATGCGTGTCTCGCCTATGCAATTTATTGTCCTAGTTGGCTATCCTTCATGGTTTGTGTTCATTAAACTCGTTCAGATTGAGCTGATAGATGTGCCACCTTGCCTTAAGTTGAGAATCTATACTTGGTTATCGTATGATGTGTGTGAATAATAAACCTATTCAAATTGAGCTGATAGTTGTGCCACCTTGCCTTCAAGTAGAGAATTTGTACTCGATTTATCGTGTGTTGTCGTTTCCAATAAGCCTATTCAGACAAGCAGATAGTTGTGCCACCTTGCCTTCACGTTGTGAGTCTGTACCCGGCTTATCGTCAGATAATCATTCCCGCTCCTTTTCCTCATGCTCTGAATTCTTGAGGGGATTGGATAGTTAATTTACTTAGTTTTGTGTGTTGTAGTTAAGTCTTGCGAAACCAGAAAATACTTAGCTGCAACCTATAGAGTTCTCGTGAAAGCCTTGTACCTCTTACAGCTGAGACAAAAAGACAGGATATAGTTTAATTTATTTCCCTTTTCAAGCACTTTTGTCAAGCACAACGAGGGAGCTTCCCCTCCTAATTTGAAGAGCACTCATTGCATAGTGTGCATAGCTGTCCGTACCAACTTGCACTCCAAAGGTGTTAGTTGTTACGCCAACAATCTAGAATAAATAAATGATAATAAATGATCGGATTAAGAATTTAGTATATATATATAAGATAAATATAAATCTATTAAATATAATATGTCCTCAGGTATATCCAGATATATGTTGGTGTTTAAGATATATATATATAAATATAATATGTTCTCCGGATATACAACTCATATGTTGATAATTATATTTCGGTAATTGATAAGCTTAAATATATATAATATACTACTTACGATTATCCCATAATGATATTGAAATAGAATACATATATACGTATTCATATAAAATTAAAGATATTTACATTGAGTCAAATTAGAAGTGATGATATATACTTATTTAGATAGAATATATGTACATATACAATTGTGCAAATAATGATGCTTGCAGCAATTATTGAGCCTTATAAATAACGACACCGTTTATTCACTATGATGTAAAATGGTACAATAGAATTCCAACTATGGTATCTCGAAAGATGTTTACATTTAATGTACTCATGAAATATATTATAGAGGAATCATTCAAAGTGAGTAATAAGGAGGAAATGAATAATCCTTTGACAAGAATGGAATAATTATATCATCTTCGATCTAATTAGATGTTATTATTGAAATTTATTGATCTCTACATTTCTAATGTCTCTTTGAGAAACATTTTGAATGTGAGATTCAGGTTTAAGTGCTTCCATTAGAAAGGGGGCATTACAGTGGCGAAGATGAGACACAGCTACAGGTCTAGCTCAATGGTGTACCAACAATAAAGAGATAAGTATTTTATGTTTGTACCTTTGAATAATGATCATGGATTTTATGTAGTAATAATTCATGCAATAACATTGGGAATAGTGAATCATGTATGCTACTAGCATTGGTCTATATATTCCTCTTCGGGGTAGTTTGATTTTATGATCTATTATTAATGTCTTTAAAATGCGGGATGGATCGAGGAGCAAAAGGATGATGGATTAATTATCAAAGATTGCATAAGGAATTCAAAGGGAGGAAGAGCTTGAGGCATCCTGTGAGGAAGTCATGCCAGCTGGAGAAATGAACAAACATGGAGACATAGCTTGCAGCCATGGGACTGAGTTGGTGGCACATAACTCTCATGATTCTTCACTGGAGACATCTCTCGAGGGCACAAGTTTGGGTCAGCCTTGGATGGAGAGTTTGCATCGAAAGATGAAGACACTAAACGACGGTACAACAGAAATCCTATCCTCTTGATTTGGAACAGCAATCTATGGTTCTTGCATGGTCAACTATTGGCAGCCCTAGAAAGAATTATGGAAAACAGTGAGGTTCCTATAAAAGATCATTGGAGAAGACTTGCTAATGGCTATTGATTGAGAGTTGTGAAAGCGAGTTGGGTAAAACAATGACATGCTCGGGAAGAGGACTAAGATTCTGAGTTCACTTCCAAAGGATTTTTGTAATCTATGTATTGAGGCAGGGATCAAGAGGGAGTTTTGTGTTCAGCAAATGGAATTCTATGTCTCAAGGAACTAGAGTGACTCACTGAGAAGAAGTGAAAGTGTCAAGTAAGTGGGTTGCAGTGTTGCAAGGCCAAGTGCTAAGTCCTTGGAAAACCTTTTCAATTGCAAAGAACTGAATTGCACAAGAAAGTGAACCTGGATTTGACATTGGTAGCTCCGCAAACCTATTCAGAATAGGGTGATCTGGGATGAGGTTGAGGAGGACAGTCCTGAACTCTCGAAAGTTAGTAATATCGGAGGTGAGTGTTGGAAACTGTTCTTCTAATGCAAGCATTGCAGGCAATCTTAGACGAGGAGGTCAGGAGTTTGACGCAAGTACATGGAGCTTCAGAGGGAGTCACATCATCATGAAGATTTGTTGTAATGTATATTTCTCTGAGACGGAGAAATATGAGGTGAAAGCCCTTGTAGGGTATATTTCTCTAAGACGAAGAAATATGAGGTGAAAGCCCTTGTACTGTATATTTCTCTAACACGAAGAAATATGAGGTGCAAGCCCTTGTACATCTCTGAGACTAAGATGTGACGTCATGTTGAGAGACTCCATGATGACGATATCTTGTACATCTTTGAGACTGAGATGTGATGTCATGTTGAGAGACTCCATGACGAGGATATCTGTTGGCTTTCAATTGTTTATTGTGATTATTTGTCCTTGATGACAAAACTAGTTTTTGGTAACACATTTATATGATCTTGGTGGCTCATGATGTTTACAGTTGGTTCATGGCATACGCTTTCAAATTTCAGTTGTGATTCACATGGTTCATGTCATGCACTTTCAAGTTTCAGTTTTTACATGTTGGTACTGATATTTGCCATATGTTCATTATAGTAGGACATGCATTTGTTTTAGGGCATGCATTTGCTCCAGGGTATATATTTTGTTTTAGGTATATGGCATGGTTATTTAGGTATATATGACTTATTATCATTACAAGTCTCAGGTATATTCAGGTTGATCACTTTCAAATTGTGGTATATTCGACTTGATCTTTTGCAAGTTGTCTTCACATGATATATGAATGGCATATCTTATGTTTGCACAAAACATACAAGTTTCAAGAAAATGAGGATTACAAGTTCAAGCCACTTGTATATATTCTCTTCATTGATTATTTTGCTAAGGGGGTCCTCAAGACATTAATTCATGGTGTCATAAAGCATATGACTTCGGGCAGCTTGTCTTTCATTGTATTGCATTGGTATATGTTTTTGAAGGATTTCATGGTTGATATGTCCTATGTTAAGGATATTGAAATACTTATCATTTACACCATTAAGGTATCAGGCACTTAAGAGATATGAGATCCTTATTAAACAAAGCAGGAAAAAGCCCTTGTCGGGCATACTAAGTCGTGAGACATGCCAAAGCAGTCGGGCAGTAAAGATTAAAAGCTTTTTTAAAAAGCTTGGGTAAAGGTATTGTTTTGGTGCTTAAGTTTTGGTCACATTAAACATGTGCTATTGGACTTTTATCATTGTTGATATTATTGTGTCGGCACTTTTAGCAGGATTATTATTTGTTGATAGTATTGATTGAAAAGTTGCGGATTTCAAATGATTATGTTCTTTTGTAAAGTCTTCGAAAGACTTGAAGGAAGGAAAAACTGGGGTAAAAGATATTTTTGAGAAGAACCCTAGCCGCCATGGACATTTCTACAAAATATGTAATATTGAACTGGTTAAGAGAATGATTGTTGACTGTGGAAGCTGAAAAGAGAAGCGGCAGAGCTTGTAGATGCAGGTCTTCAGCTGGGTAGTTATGAATCGGTTCTTCTAGTATTTTTTTGTTTATATTCCTCCATAAACAGGTATTAATGTAAACTCTTTTTACGGGCTTTAAGATATTTTGTTAAGATAATAATTATGAAGATTCGGAGGTTAATGACCTTCGAAACCTTTGATTATTCCTTAGCAAACAGATAAAGGGTTAATGTATTCAGGTATCCTGAAGGAAAACAATTATTGCAATTTGGAAATTTCGATGAAGATTCATGAGAATATATGTGTATTAAACAGTGGTTGATCATTGTTTTTTTGTGGTTGGTATTTTTTAAAAGGGTTTGTTTAAAAGATTGTTCTAGGGTTGTTCTTTTGAAACCCTAACTCGAGATTGTTCTTACAGTTACAAAAACTGGCATTTTCTCTGTTGGATCTGAAGAAAGGGAAAAGAAAATGATATGAGACTTCAGACATTGTATTGCTTTGAAAAATCTTTTATTATGATTCTCAGATTATTGTATTTAAGGAAGATGTCATTTTCATACAACATTATTCAATGTGCTCATTAAAAATCTTCATGGTCTACTATTGCGATTCTAGGACTGCATTTGCACTTCTAGGGTTTTAACAGTACATTGTAATTGATTATTCATTGTATTTATGGAGTTGGTGCTCCTGAAAAGTGGAGGAGTGCAAGAACGACCTAAAGAATAACCAGAGTGCAGAAGATGCTAAGAGTGGACGAGTGGAAGACTCATGCGTGGTCGTGAGTGCAAGAGAGGCATCGCAATGTATCGAACAAATAGTTCAAATAGGTCCAATGCATGGGGAGAACATCAGGGAAGGAAAATGGTGACTCTGCCAGCCAGTTAGAGTGTGCAAAGGCAAAAATTGCCAAAGTTTACGAGGAACGGGTCAAAGGATCCAATGAGACACTGTAAAACTTGTGAAATCATATGGATAGCAAATGGGCAGGAAGATGGAGATTATTGGCTGAGAGCATTTCCAGTGACTCTCAGAGGCATAGTGATCAACTGGTATATAGAACTACAAGCAGCACATAAAGCCACATGGGAAGAACTAAAAAGAGCATTCTAGAAAGAATTCAGACTTTTGAGAGATGATAATGAGAGAGTAGCCGAAATATACAACACAAAATAGGGAAAACATGAAAACGTACGAGCTTACAATCGTAGGCTCAAGGAATTATTGGTAAAGCTAGAACACCAACCGGCCAATGGACTAAAGAAGCGATGGTTCATTGAAAGGCTAATTCCCTCGCTAAGAAAGAAAATGAAGGCAGTACCTCCATCATCGTACATTGATGCTTACAATCAAGCGATGGACATTAAGAGCAAGCATAAATTATCCTCTTGAGGAAAGAAAAGGACAGATGACGACGAGAGTACGAAGGAGAGTAGTGATGAAGTCTCATGTCCCTAATTTGGAGGCAGAATGATTTAATTAAATTAATTGATTAAGTTGTCCAAATTAATCATATTTCATAAGGATGACTAAATGATTATTTTAATTAAATTAAAGTAGAATATTAAATTAATTATTTGTAAGGTTATCACAATAAATAAATATTAAAAGGTGACCTTATATTTAATTAATTTAATAAAGTGACTAAATAAAATAATAAATCATAAAGTCACTTAAGTGAATAAAATAATATTTTATTCTAGAAGCTTCTTGGAGGTGAATGAAAATTCTTTATAAGGAGCTAAATGCAAGCCATTTTGATCATGCCTTGGATTATTTCTATTTCTCATACCTGCGTGGTATACGCTGAGGCTTGCATTGCTCGAGGGTTTGAAGACTCTAGAGTACCAAGTTCGGTTGTGAAAGATCAACCCTAGCTGGAATTGTTGAGGAATCCATCCAGGGTTTCTACAGGTGCTTAACTGGAGAGATTTATCGAGTGCAAAAGATGATGTATCATTGCCCTAGTTGAGTTGATGTGATAGCTAGTTTATTATCTCATCATCATCATTGTAGCAGCTGGTTTATTGTTGCAATCCGATTTGGAAGTTGGAGACTTGCAGTAGCTGTTGTATTACTGCAATCATCATTGGAAGGAATTCTTCTTGCTGATTCAACTTGACAAACTTAATGGTCTTTGACCAAGTTTGTGAAATTTGGAAAGGTTCAGGGAAATCAATTTGGAAGGAAATAACTACAGCTTATTTGAATATTATTTTGCAATTTGAAGCCATCTTCAGTCACAAAAGAAGGATCGACATATTCTGTGAAGGAAATCGATTTAATTCAGGCACAAAAGACAAATAAGTGTGCCCAGCTCAGAAAAGACAAAATCTAACAGCAATAAGACAAATTTGATCGATATTTGGAGGTAATTGCATTTTTGAAGATTACTTTTGAACGTAATTCGAATTTTCTAAAGAGGACGATGTTATTGGAGTACAAACAAAATAGCTATCAGAAAAAAGTCTGACGTTTTATTTAGCAAAGTCAATTTTTATTGCTGAAACGACTTGTTCAGAAAAAAAAAGAGACCCATATTATAATCGTGTTTGATCATTGAGGACGCATATTGGTGAATTCACATGAGACAAATAATAGACATTTGAACTGAGCATTTATTATTGAAGTGCTTGAAATTAAGATTCGATTTATTTGGAGCGACGCCTTTCCATTCGCAGTCACTTGGCATTATATCTAGGGAAATTAATATTATTTAAAGGCCGCACTCCCATCTGAAGTCGACACTAGAGGCCAGCGGCATAAATAATTAAGGATATATCACCAAATAAAACATAAGCAAGGAAATCGTATTCTTCCTCTTGCCCACACTAGAAGACAAAGTCTGAGCCGCCAGTTCATCAAACAAAAAGACATAAGTGTGAATAGAGGAGTCGTTTCACACAAGGAAAGACGTGGGAGGTAAAGACAAAGCCATCAAAGCGTCAGAAATTGTATTTAGCATAGACAGCCGCCACCTTCACTATCGGGAGTTGCTTAGCAAGCGATTTAGGAGGCATTCGATTTATTTGGTGTTGTTGCCTCTTCTTCACTTTGGCATCTCAACAGGTTCTTCATTTCAGAATTGTAATATTGCATATTTTAGTAATATCTGCATTTTTTTGTTATGCTGGTCTGTAGAAGTAATCGTTGTCACACTATGGCAGTCCTATTGTAATCCTTGAATACATCATAAATATTTAAGCTTGCATTTGAGGAGTCTCTAGTTGCTGTCTAAATCCCCTTTGGTACTGTAAATCAGTTCTATGCATTGGTCACAAGATTGTTATCGGTCATTAAGGAGTTTGGAGGCAATACATTGAAGATAAGAGATTGGATTTAAAGTGTTTGATAAAATGTTACTTGCTGTAGCTGCATAATCACAGGAAACTCAGTCATATAGTTGCAAGGGAAATTCATAGACTGACTTGCATTTACATTCTTATTGCGCTAGTAGTATTTGAGCATTGTTAGCTAATCCATTATATGCATTTCATCGACATCATTCAAGAGAAAATACAAAAAGAAAACAGTAACAGCAGATCGAAGTTTATCAGCAAACTATTTGACGAAATTCCTGAGAGGCAAAACAGAAAACTTGACCAGACTCAGCAAGGGACACTACATGAAGAATCAAAAAAATCCAAGCCTTAAGACGAGACATGATGAGAATGATGAAGGAATTGAAAGCCGAAAAGAAAAATTCAAAAGAATCCAAAGAATTGTGGTGTACCAAATGCAAAACAGAAGATCATACCAAGGCAAATCGCCCAAAGAAACTATTTTGTGACATCAGCCAAGTCATGGGACACTCTATTAAGGAGTGCCCTGTAATGTCCCCTATTTCAGGTCCTCTTGCTTTGCAGTTGGCGCTGACTTTCTAGGTTTGTGTCAGCATGTTCAGGGGGTTTTGTGTCTGTACTTTCTGAGTTTACTCACTTCCTAGTGGTTAAGATGTCTGTTTAGAGAGTTATGGAGTCAGTAGTTTCCATGAGGATGCTGCCTGTTTGGATGAAAAGGTTCCTAGTTTAGTTCACTGCTCTTGATGTTGATAGAATGCCACACTGATGATCAGAAATTACACTCAGACTTAATTTACAGTCCTGAAAATAGCAGTCCCTGGGTTATTTTCCTTGCATTGGATAATTGGGAATGTGTTCCATACCTTGCTTCAGCTAAAAGATGTTTGCATCGTTGAGGACTAATGTAGTGTGGGTTATTTGGAGGCAATACTGAACTGTGTTAAGCTCCAGCCAGCTTGTTAATTTCCCTGTTATTGGCAATGAGGTATATTTTAATCATACTCCTTCAAGTTTTAATTCATGTAATTGACTCTTGGTCAAATGTTTCAAATCATGCGATATGAATGTTATTTCTGGGACATTTATCAATGCATCTGAGTAATTTTCAGCTGAGCCTTATTAGTTACTTGTATCAATAGTAGTGTTTGATTTTTCAGTCAATGGTATTCCTTTATTTGGATTATATTTTGAATCACAACTGGATAGCAAATTTTCAAAAAAATAAAAATAAAAATATAAGGGGTTTTGTTACACGACCATACAATTTGAAGACAAGAAGCACACAAGTGCTCTTCACACAAAGGGAACAGTCAACCCCTCCAATCACGCCTCTAAAATGTGATGTCCCCGCTCTAGTCAGTTACCTGGTGCAGAGTGTTAGCCTATTTCTTGGACCCTTGTGGGCTAACTAGAATGGTTAGAGGGTCAGAGGTATTTTCTAGAGGGGTTGGTCGTTCTCATATCCAGAGTTCAGTGATTGGCTCACTACAGGCCTTGGCAGTTCAGGAGTTGACAGCTTCTAAAGGCACAAAATTATATGGAGTTTCGAGGAAGTTATGCTTATTTAAGTGATTTAAGTTATTAATTAACTTAATACCTTATTATAAAGTCAAAATTGACTTTGTCACTTTATATCACTTAAATATTCATAAAAAGGGTGATTTTAAATTAAATCATTTATACATTAAGTGGGTGCCAAGTATTTAAGTCAAAAACTATTGAAAATGACTTAAATGTATTTTAAAATATTTAAAACTTGAAAAGGAAGTCACTTCTTGGAATTCGTGCCTCTTGAGGATATAAGGCATTTTGGGCAATGAGAAACTCATTCATGATTATTTCGACTTTGCCTTTGAGGTTTCTTCTGTGCTTTCCTCTGTGATCAGGGTTTGAGCAATATTTCCATTGGAGAACGCAATCTCTTCGATGTTGAGCATTTTTGAGACTGTGAGAGATCAGTCGAATTAGTGCAACTGTGAGGGCTTCATTCAGAGGTTCTACATGCTTCTATCAGAGTTTTATCATTCAGTTTATACTTGTTTGCAATAAGGAAGGGGATTTCTTCACCAAAGACATCATCTTCAACAGATCTCAACTTTCAGCTTGTTTCTTTTGGTTTCTTCCTTGGCCGTACCATTTGCCTTGGGATTTGTGCCTTCCTAAAGGTCTGGCATGTGAAGCTAGAAGCTAAAGTGCCTTCTCTTTGGTTCCATATTGTGCTTCATTGTTGGCGGCTACCTCTATTAGCCCTTTGTATCTTGTTTCAAAATGGGAGAAGTCATTTCTGGAGGCTAGGCGTCCATATTTGCCAGTTTTCACCATTCTTGGCTGGCAAGTTGACTTATCTTTTTAAATAAATAATCTGCAAGCATTTTGGTATGTTTATCACTTGTGATCTATTTGTTTCAGTAAAATAATACCTTCTGCACTTCCATTCTGTAGAAAATAGCTCAGTTTTACAATTTATGAGCTTTTATATGATGCGCCCCTTCTCTTCTGTCTACAAACTTTCTTTAAAAAACTAAAAAAACACAAATAAGATAAGGAAAATTACAGGGGTTTGAATTGTGAGCCAGCAGGGTTCATCACATAAAACCTCAGAACAATACCAATGCATCTCGTGGAGGATACCGCAACAAAAGAGACAACAACAATCAGTTCAACAATAGTGAACCGAGAAGCAAAATACAGTATAATGTCAAAGGTGTCTCTATGATACAGTGCCAAAAGTGCAACAAATGGGGTCACTTTACTAGAGAATGCCAAAATAATCAAGGTACGGGAGGAAGATTATGCAAATGGTGTGGACTAGGTAATCACGAAGATACCGACTGCTCGAAACAAAAAGGTATAAATATGCTAGAAGTGGAGGACGAGGAGGTTCTGGAAATTACCAGAGCACAGAAGAAGACCATTTACCCAAACCCTCGTACGGAGAAAGACAAACTCTAAGAGGCCAAGGTGGAAGTAGAATATGCGATGGCCAAAGAATGAAGAACCTCCAACGAAGTAACCGGTACATCACTGCAGTAGGAGTCAGAGAATAACATAGTATGGCAGGTGCTACATACAACTGTACCTATCAAAGTGACTAAACTTCTACAACGATGCCACAACTAAGAGTAGCAATTACAAATGTCATCGGAGATAGCCAAACTCATCAAAGAGGTCCAAGCGAGAGCATGACACATCCAGCAGGCGAACAAGCCACGGACCCAATGCTACTCACAGTGAACATCGAGAGGAAGTCTGCCATCGTATAGACGGAAATCATGTGGAAGACGCTCACAAACACCATCGTTGACGAAGCCTCGAGAGTAAATGTACTACTAGAGGAAACGTGGAAGTGCCTAGGGAAACCAACTCTTCGGCCACCAACATTTCACTTGGTAGGCACTGACCAACATGGCATTTAACCGTTCAGTACACTAATGGCACAAAAATTGACGATCGGCACATAGCAATTCCTACTAAACTTTGTTGTCATCCCGTTATAGAAGAGGGCGTACAATGCATTACTCAAGAGAGGGTGGCTGATCGCCGCCAAGGAAGACCACAATTGGAAATGGAACACACTCTCCATCGAGAGTGTCAGAAGGAGAGTGTCAGAAGGAAGTACGTCATTGACCTGAATCAGGTTGTGAGTGAAGAGTTGGCATCATCCAAGTCAGAGTCCAACGGAGGAGAATCAGACACAAACAAAAGAAGAAAGCTTATGGAACCCAATGATGAAGGGGTACTTGACCTAGAGGGTTGTTCAGAGGACGAGACGAGTTCTCTCAATGGTTTGTTTCATTGGCAAATGGAAGACTACAAGGTGTTCCACCCAGAGTGCAACATGCTACAAATCAAAGAGATCGAGGAAGAATATAAGGGTATGACCAGCCAGACATTTTTGACCGAGAACAGAGAATACAAGGAGTAGCAAAATTGGACAATATGCCAACCTACAAGTTCGAACGAGATAAAATAATCAAGTACGAGTAACCTAGGATGAAAAAGGTGAACTTGAGGGATGAAGACAAACCAAAGGCAATCTTGGTCGGAGATGACTGGGACCCCGTACTGAAGGCGGCAACGTTCAAGATATTCATGGAGTACAAAGACGCATTCGTCTAGACATATAAAGATCTCAAGGGAATACTGAAAAAAATTGTGCTTACACAGGATCCCTCTCATACCGGGAGCACAACCCATACGGAAGAGACCCTACAAAATGAAAAATAATTACGACGCCAAGGTAGAAGACAAGATCGAGAAAATGCTGGAAGCAGGTATCATTTTCAAAGTCGAAGTTAGCGACTGGGAGTCACCAACCGTCATATCATTAAAGAAGGAATATGAACAAATTCGGATATGTGTAGACTTTCGAAGTTTGAATGCAGTGACAATCAAGGACCCCTTCCCAATCCCCTTCACCGACACAATCCTCGAGGAAGTAACAAGTCATGAAATGTACTCATTCATGGATGGATTCTCAAGCTACAACCAAATAAGCATCGCCAAAAAAGAAAAACTGAAGATGACATTCATAGTCGAAGATGGAGTATATGCGTACAACCGAATGTCATTCGGCCTATGTAACGCTCTGGCAATCTTTTAGAGAATCATCCTACATATCTTTGACAAAATGTCCGTTGGCAATTTCAAAGCATTCCTAGATGACTGGTCAATCTATAGCGACAAGGAGAAGCACCTGAAGGCACTGGGAGAGTGTATGGAGAGGTGCAAGGCAACCCCACTAGCACTAAATCCGAAGAAATGTCAGTTCATGGTACCACAAGGAAAACTGTTGGGTCACATCATCTGTAAAGCCAGACTCAAAATAGATCCCGACAAGATAAGGGTAATCGTATAGATGGAAGCCCCGCAGAACATCATGGACATGAAATCATTTCTTAGTCATGTCGGGTACTAAAGAAGGTTTATCAAGAATTTTTCCTAGATCTCTTATCAACTAGACGTACTCACCAAAAAGGGACAACCATTTGTGTGGACAGAAGATCAAGAAAAAGCCTTCAATGAATTGAAAGTATGACAAATCAATTCACCAATACTAGCATATCTAAACTGGAGCAAAGAATTTTTGTGCATGTCGATGTCTCAAATTATGCGATCAAAGCAACTTTGGCGCAAGTAGGAGTGCAAGGGTTGGATCACCTAGTGCTTTTTGCAAGTCTACTGTTGTTGAAGGCGGCAAAGAATTACAATATGACCAAGAGGGAAGCTCTTGGGATGTACGCCGTGCAAAAATTTAGGCATTACTTACTAGCCACACCTTTTACATTTTGCATTGACCATCAAGCCCTCATGTACTTGATCAACAAACTAATCATTTAGGGAAGAGTAAGTCGATGGCTTCTGCTGTTGCAAGAACTCACATTCACCTTAGTCGTACGCCCAAGAAAGAGTCATGTCATTGCCAACCAATTATCGAGAATCCAATCCCCTGAGAGAGTGAATGAAGACTTATCAGATGCACACTTGATTCAAATCGCAGCATTACCACCATGGTAGGAGAGCATTAGAGAGTGCCTATAAACATCCACCTTTTTGAAGGAGATGCCACTAGAACAAAGACGGAAGTTAGCACTGAAGAGCAAAACATTTCAACTCATTAATGGGTTGCTATATAAAATGAGACCGAATCACGCATTCAGACGATGCATCATACAAGAAGAAATTCCAGGGGTACTCAAAGAAGCACATGAAGGCTTGGATGAAGGGCATATGGGGTCGGATGCCATAGCTCAGAAAATCATCCTAGCAAGATTGTGGTGGCTAACAATACACACAGATGCCCAAGAGTGGGTGATAGGATGTGATACGTGCCAGAGTTGACAAACCTCTCAAGAGGGACTACATGCCACTTTTCCCATCTCAACCACAAGAACTGTTCGCACGATGGGGATAGGATTTCATTGGTTCGCTGAAAGTCAGCCAATTGCATCGCTGTAGGTACATAGTCATCGCTACTAAGTACTTGACAAAATGGGCAGAGGCTCAAGCACTGCCAAATAACACTGCACTTAGTAAGGCAAGATTCATCTATGAACAAATAGTCACAAGATATGGCATCTCAATACAAGTTACCAACGACAGAGGTGGACATTTTATCAACCATGTCATTCGCTTGATGACGTAGGAGTTCTAGATCTTCAAGAATCAATTTTTCAAACATACCCAGAATGGTTGTTTATGAACAGTTTTGATGAAAACCTATGCAACAGCAATACATCGCTTCCAAGAATGATGCCAAGGCCACAATAGATGCTTATCTCAATTCAAAAGTCTGCAAGGTATGTGAAGGGAGACTTGGAGCCACTTTTTGAGATGATTCCACCTCAAAACCCTAGGCGTCCAACACTAGAAACTCCCATGCCTCTACTGGTTGTAGTACAGCCTCCTATGACTTAACTCTCCACCAATCTCCAAAAATTCTTGTAATGTCCCCAATTTTGCGAGCATCAGAGTTCAGTGGATTTAGCCTATTATGCGACCCTCGTAGGCTGATAGGATGGATAGAGGGTCTTGATGGAGCTTGGCTTGGCTTCAGCTGTCAGATTGTTATCAGTTGGCTTTCGTTTGGGCTCGTTCGGACACTATTTGCTCGGATTGCTATTTTTAGCAGTTATTGGCAGTCAGCGTGGGACCCCTGCTATATTTAGCAGTATGGATGGATTATGTTCAGAATCACTTCATTGTTCGTCAGCTTCAGACGACTCGAGCATCGGGTTAATATTGAAGGAGATATTAATATTTAATTGATTTAATTAAATATTAATTACTGGAGCATTATAATATAAAGTTATAATATTTTATTATAACTTAAGTGATTTTTGCTAAAGGGGTCGCCCATCATTGAAGAGGCCACTTTTAATTATATTTTATAATTAAAAGTGCTTTCGAAAACTATTGAAAAATTAAAAAGAAAAGTTCGAATTTATTTAAATGAAACCTAATTGAGAAAATTCGAACTCTTGAGAAGATATAAGGGTTTCATTGGGATTTGAGCTCATTATGTTATGAAATGGATTTTTGATCAAGTCTTCTTCCGGAGAACGAAGCCAAGGGTTTCAGTTGTCTACAGGCATTGGAGAACGAGCCATCTTCAGTGTTGCAGTTCAGAGGCTGTGAAATATCAGCTGATCTATTGCATTCAGGGAGATATCTTCATTCAGAAGTTATCACCGAACGTTCACAGAGTTTCTTTCAGCTTTCTGCAATAATCAGGTTTTCATCAGAATATCATTGCTTTTTAGTTGCATGTTATTGGATCTTATTTGTAATCATTTCAGAAGATTAATAAATAGTCTGGCATCAACATTTTCAATAGATTCTATCATTTCCGGTGTTGCATTATTTTATATAAATTTATTCAGCATTTTCTTTCAAAAACGCAAAAACGAGAAAAAACAATCAAAGCAGTCAGTTTTCAGAATCAGAGGAAACAAGGGTTTCTACAGTGGTATCAGAGCCTGAATTCTGCCAGCCTGTGTTGGGTTTCAAAAAGAAATTTTCAGAATTACAGATTGAAAGTTTTCAGGATTATATCAGAATATCTGCTCATTGGGAGAGTTCGATTCTTCTGCCAGAGTTCGACTATATCTGAAGAATATATTTCTGGGCACAGCATTTGAGGGAATTAAATAGTCAAAATAAATCCTTCGATTTCTCATTAGAAATAATTGCAGTTGGAAGCTACAAATGTCGCTAAGGGCAAGATAGGAGACCCCCCCCCCCCTGCTTAGAACAAAGCGCTGAAGCTTAAGACGGATAAAAGATTCAAATAAAGACAATATAAAAGACGTCAGGGACAAATACAGAAAAGACAAACAACTGCAAAGGACAAATATTATTGTTTGATCTCTATTCATAAAAAGCCAAATCGCAGCTTCAGGAGGAATAGACGCGATTAAGGACAAGTCGTCTCTTGGAAAGAACGATTTAAATAAGCATAGTTTACAGAATTGTGGCCATTTGTGATTCTCATCCTTCAGCGCTAGAGCCAAATCGCGGGTCAGATAAGGACGGGAGAATACAAATATTGGATCTATTAAAATGTCGGGAGGCTTTGAAAATTCCGTCTTTGTTTAGAAGGGAGCCGCAAGACATCTAGAAGGAAGACGTGAAGTAGTAAAAGGCGAATTAAATAAATAAAATATAAAACAAAGCCGTCAACCATAGCTGGAGCGCCTCTTACAGGAAAAGACAAATCGTGGAGTTTATCGAGTCCAGTTTGGAGATTTTATATTTCAGGTTTGGGAATATTCATATCTCCAAGAAATCGTATTTTAAGAAGTCAGAGACGAAACGAATTGGGAAGCCGCCAACAGATAGAGAAGTCGACAAAAGACAAACGCAGCCTATCTGGGGAAAAATATTGTATTCAGAGAAAATAATCGCTGCTTGGATATTGACCAATTGAGTGGAAAGTGCGACTATCATCCCAGGTAAAGGATATCGATTATTTTTGGTGTTTAATTGTCAGACTAAAAGTGAGCCGTTTGGAGTCCTGTCGGGAGTTGCTTCCAGCTGTTTCAGATATCGACAAGAATTACTCAGCCGTCAGAGGTGCACGATTTGAAAGATCACGAAATATATTTGCCTTCTAGTGAGTTTTAAGCCAGACAAGACAAACTATTGCCGAGGCGTCAGATATAAAAAAATTAAAAAAAAAATGATATCGGGCCCAGCCCAAGAGGCAAATAAAACATTATAACTGGGAAGTCAAGTTTTGTTAAACGTTGGATAAAAATCGTGGGATTGTTTTCCGGATATTTTTAAAATAGTCCATATCGAAATTGTGGCAAAGAAATATATGGAGTACGCATTTGGAGGAAAGTCTCATATGAGACAAATGTGAAGCGCCAGGTGCAAGAAGGCAGAATTACCAAGGGAGATCGCATATTTTGTAGTGGCGGTTTTTAATAGGCCGCTACAGACAAACGTTGGAGATAAGCAAGATAAAGACTGAATAGAAATGCTTGAAGTTACTGTGCATTCTGTCAGCACAAAACAAACTTATATGTAAGTATTGTAATATGTATTGAATGTCAAGTTTGCATTTGATCAGAGAAATCCTGTACCAAAACATCTAGCAGCTGATAGAGTAAGTCCATATTTTCAGTTCATTAGAACAGTGAAATAGCAACATACCAATCGTTTGTGGATATGTCAATACATGCTCTATATTCATTTTCATAATGATTTCAGTCATTGGTGTTCTGTAATTGCTGATAAATCAGTATTGCATTGAATTTGTAAGTCACTGCTAAGTCTTTAGAAGGTACCTTGGTGCACATGATATCATTACATAAACCCAGGAACAGAAAGAGAAATCATTTAACAGCAGAAGAAAATTGTATGGAAACTGTTTGACAGAATTCCAGGGCAGCAAACTGATAAAAATTACATCATATCTAGTCAGGGACAGTACAGTGAAGGTCTGAAATCAAGTCAGTTGGATTTGGTTTTCAGTTGGCAGCGAAAATGGGCTTCATGAAAACATTGGTCAGAAATAAACAGGCATTGAAAGAACTTGAACAATACCAACACAAGTTCAATCGAGAGTTGCTGCGATTAGAACAGGCGCTCTTAGAGTTTGGACAGCCTAAAGGAACCAATACAATTCCTACTAGCAAAGGTCGAACACCACAAAGCAAAGAAGAGGTAGTGATTAGCATGTTTGAGGAATATAACACTCTTCCTCAACGTGTTAAGAAGAACTGTTCATTCAAGAGTTACATGGATTTGCACCCGAGTCTTTTCCACAAAACTGAGCAAGCAAGGAAGGAGTATCACACTATAGCCCATGAATTGTTTACACACGAATTGGGTAGAGAATCTTCACATGGGATTGATACAATTCTTCATGAGAATGATGTGGTGTCTTCAAGTTCCGATGAGGTATGCAGAAATTTATATGATGAATTTGATAGACATGCTGATTTGATTCAAGAAGACACTAGAACAGCTTTGGTTAATGATTTATCTACATCATCCTTGCCAGAGGTGACTCAAGAAGTTTCTACTGCAGAGGCTACTTCTGATTTTCATGACAGCGATGATGAAACTTTGCATGAGCATAAGACAGCAGTGATTTCACATATGCAAAATGATCCTATTGAGTTGTCACATGAAGGGACTCAAGAATTGAGTACTAGTGATGCATTATGTGTTGAGGATTCATGTCCTAGTGAGTCTGATTTTCCAGATCAGACCTTAGAAAATAAATTAGAAGGTTTGTATGTTGACATGGAATCTCAGGATTATGAATTGAAAATTGATGCAGTTACATTGGGAGTAGAAGTGTGTGAAGATACTGTCATACCAGCAACTTCTACCTTATCAGTTGAGCCATCCTTTGAGGTACATAGCAGCAGTACCTTGGATGTTGAGGTGTGCATGGACAAAAGCACACATGATGTTGCTTATCATGAGGTGAGTGATGCCGAATCAGCCTCGTATCATAGTGCAGATTGCGAATTGGACAACTTGTATGGGGGTCATAAGCTACAGAGTCCTCATCATTTGGTTGGGCAACTAAAGGTGAATGACAATATGATTGCCACAACCATTGAGCATTTTGATGTTGCTCGTCAGGTGTTGGCCACCTATGGTTGGAGTACTCCTTTGACAGATGAGCACGGTGATAGTGGTTTTTCCCTTGCAGAGATACATGCACTTCGAGAAGCAATTGGAATGATGAAACAAAATTACCTAAAACTACTTGCAGACAGGGATTTTCTTCTCGAGTGGGATTGCATTTGTTATGATGCATTGCAAAGGAAGGAGGAGCAGGTTGATGAGCTCACTCATGAGCTTGAGGTGACTATGGACTCGTTGGAGAGTGCTCAGTTGGCCCTTCAAGAGTCACAGTCACGGTTGGAGGAGTTGACCGTGGAGTTGAGTTTGGCACAGTCTCCACTAGCTGCAGATACGGTACAGTTATATACAGAGGCAGTTGATGAGGATCTTATATCCACGAGTTGTAGTGGGGATGGGGTTACATCTATCGCAGATATTGGTGCAGTCAATTCAGATGGGATGAGTGTTTTGGTTGAGAGCTCTTGTGATGAGACAGTTGATTTTTTCGAGAGTTGTGTGACAGATCACGTCACTACTTCATCGTCGTCACAGGAGATATGTGGGACATCATCCAGTATGGAGATTTGTACTTATGCTAATTTGTTTCCCCAGGACTATGATGGACAACCATTGACAGAGGTGGGAGCATTTTATCTTGATTGCATCGTGAGGAGTGTTTATCACTTCTCCTTTGGTCCACACACGGAGGATTCGATGATGCATCGGTGTGGATTGGCCCCGAAGTTATACCATCCGTTGTGGGATGGGTATTCACCATCTTCAGAAGGTGGGATTAGCAGCTGCAAGCGCCAGACTAAGCGGTTTGTGGGGGATTACTTGCAGGGACAGCTGTCAGTTTTACATCATGCCGATATGTATCCAACAAGGTTTGCTACTTCTATGTCACAAGGTTTTCTTATGGGTACATGGTTACAGGATGACTATGGTGTCAGTTGGCATGATGGCTTGGTCAGTTATCACATCCATGAGGGTTTAGCAGAGGACAGGGAGAGATTCAGTGTAGCAGATGCTTCTAGAAGTTTTTTCTCCGCATGACAGATGGATGTGAATTCAGATTGTATTGGGATCCAGGTGGTGACAGTTTTGGCACTGAGGTATTGGATGGGTCCCATTGGGTTACTTCACCACTCACAACATGGTGAAGTTGGAGGCAGTAGAGCGCAGTGGCAACCTGAGGATGATAGACACGACAGACTTTCACTCTGGGTTTGGGATCCAGGAATAGCTTGCGCAGTTGTGTTTTTGTTGATGCTACAGGAGACAGTTAGAGATGTGTGGGACACTTCACAGTTCTTATTTTGGGCCTTCCGAGGAGTTGGGTTTCTTTTGAGTAGAGATTGCTTGAGGACAAGCAATTTCAGGGAGGGCGGACTGTAATGTCCCCAATTTTGCGAGCATCAGAGTTCAGTGGATTTAGCCTATTATGCGACCCTCGTAGGCTGATAGGATGGATAGAGGGTCTTGATGGAGCTTGGCTTGGCTTCAGTTGTCAGATTGTTATCAGTTGGCTTTCGTTTGGGCTCGTTCGGACACTATTTGCTCGGATTGCTATTTTTAGCAGTTATTGGCAGTCAGCGTGGGACCCCTGCTATTTTTAGCAGTATGGATGGATTATGTTCAGAATCACTTCATTGTTCGTCAGCTTCAGACGACTGAGCATCGGGTTAATATTGAAGGAGATATTAATATTTAATTGATTTAATTAAATATTAATTACTGGAGCATTATAATATAAAGTTATAATATTTTATTATAACTTAAGTGATTTTTGCTAAAGGGGTCGCCCATCATTGAAGAGGCCACTTTTAATTATATTTTATAATTAAAAGTGCTTTCGAAAACTATTGAAAAATTAAAAAGAAAAGTTCGAATTTATTTAAATGAAACCTAATTGAGAAAATTCGAACTCTTGAGAAGATATAAGGGTTTCATTGGGATTTGAGCTCATTATGTTATGAAATGGATTTTTGATCAAGTCTTCTTCCGGAGAACGAAGCCAAGGGTTTCAGTTGTCTACAGGCATTGGAGAACGAGCCATCTTCAGTGTTGCAGTTCAGAGGCTGTGAAATATCAGCTGATCTATTGCATTCAGGGAGATATCTTCATTCAGAAGTTATCACCGAACGTTCACAGAGTTTCTTTCAGCTTTCTGCAATAATCAGGTTTTCATCAGAATATCATTGCTTTTTAGTTGCATGTTATTGGATCTTATTTGTAATCATTTCAGAAGATTAATAAATAGTCTGGCATCAACATTTTCAATAGATTCTATCATTTCCGGTGTTGCATTATTTTATATAAATTTATTCAGCATTTTCTTTCAAAAACGCAAAAACGAGAAAAAACAATCAAAGCAGTCAGTTTTCAGAATCAGAGGAAACAAGGGTTTCTACAATTCTCCTCAGTCGTCAATATGCAACCCTGCGCCCTTTTCACAGCCTTTATAATTGATTTTCAATAGATATTTTCTGCCTCCACAAGTCTGAAAATCACACTAGAATAGTACGGCCTGTCCTAGAATGGTACGGCTAGTATTAATGAAGCCAAAAACTATGTTTTCCAAAATCCAAACTAATTATCTTTCCTTCACCTTTGTCTAAAATTTGACTCCTTTAATGCTGGGTAAAAGACTGAAGAAATCCCGTTTCAAAGCTCCTATGCAATCCTTGACTAGAATCACCTGTAAAATCCACCAGGAATGATCTCTCACAATCGAAGTGGATGTTCTCCATAAGGGTTTTCGTCCTTACAAAGCAAATAAAGAATGTTGGTTCAACCTGTGTGTTTTCTTCAAAATAAATCCAAGCATAAAGCAACAAAGACTTTCCAAAGCACTTTATACTCCTCCAAAAAGCCCACGCCCACCTTGGGAAAATAAAACACTTTATTTAAATTTGATAAATTCCCTTATGTCTCCTCATTAAGGTGTCCACTTTTTACTCACTTAAGTTTAACTTTTAAACAATCCTTATGTATCCAAAACGCCTTTTAATAGCCACCTTTAAAATATTAAAATATTGTTAAGTTAAATATTTTATTTAACATATAATATTAACGTAATTTTAAAATAATTCCCCAGGCCATAAAAAATCACCAAGTAAACATTAAATGCCATAACTGAACATCCCGTGGACAAACCAACAAAAAATTGCTAAGCCAATGTTGAAGAGGTGGCTTACTATAAATAGTAAGTATTGGACCAAGTGCCCGAAAAAGCTCCGCTGAGTGCCAAAAAGATACTCCGATAATCCCAAACTCACCACCACACCAAGAAATTACCCAAAGGCTGAACAACATGGTCTCCAAGAACTGAGGAGTCCCCTAACCATACCACATTAGCCTACAAGAACCCGAGGAATAGGCTAATCCTGCCAACACAGCCATAGCTTAGGAAGGGGTCATTACACCTCTTCTTGGAGACTTTGGGTGGCATAAATCCCTGTAGCTGGGCATGATTTTCCATTACTGTTGGGCATGGGGAAACTTCATTGTTGACCAATTGGACCATGCTGGGTGTGCCATATAATAAGGAGGACGTGGAGCAGATAGAGGGGATTCTAAAGGCGTGAGACATCTTACTGCTGGGCACTCAAATACATACAGTTAGGCCTCACTTTGGAGGTTGTTTTGGAGGGGACATGAGGGCATTCTTTGGAGTTGTCTGTGGTATATGCTGGCGCCATCATTCCTTCATTTGGTGCATAGGCTGTAAGGTATTTTCACAAACCTGAAGCAATCAATACAATCTGCAACTTATATATTTGTTACTACAGACCTTGGGGAAAATTCCATTTCGTATTCAAGAGGTCAGAGAATACTTTGAACTATTTTCTGTACTGTAATTATCAAACCAGCAACCTGTATATGCATTTCTCTGATTTATACAGTAAATTGAATGCATGCCAACTGTTTGTTAAATTGTCTTTTCAATATTAACTTGCAAACATGAATAGAAAATATGCCTTGATGTTGGGAAATGAATTACTCAAGCATAGCATACAGAAAATCTTTCATAAAACTCTGCATATGAACTGTTGACAAAATGCCTATTGGGAAAGAGTGCAAAAACTTGGTGAAAAATTGGTAGGGAATTTTACATTCTCCTTCTTGACAAGAGAAAATGATAGGTTAGAATGGATCAATAAGAAGCTACCTTCGCAAAAAAGGCATAGAAAAATATAATTCACCGCCTTTCTGACTAGAAAGATCTTTCAAAATCACACAAATCAACCCTCATACAATAGAACAAAAATAAGCATCAAAGATTTCTCAGCCACACAATGATATATAGGAATAAGATTTTTGAGCAATACAATGGAGAGAACGGCAAGCAAAGATTAATTGCTTGGAAAGTGGTAGTTTGGACTGCATATGGAAGAGTATTTTGGCTGCTAGAAAATAAAAAATGCAAAGCAGAAAATTTCCAAAAACGAAATAGAAAAATCCAAAGAACATCAGTAAAATACATTAGGACATCATTTGCAACATATATCTCAATCACATTGGGAACTTTTGCTCTAAAAATAGATTTACGATTGTTACAATAAATGCTTATAACTGCTAAATAATTGGTTTGCAATACACAATATAAAGACAAAGCAAAAACTGAGTCTGCATCTGGCAAGGCATCCAAACTTACAAAGTCTTCTAGAGTAGACTTTGCACGCTCCATGGCATTCAATCCAACCAAAGGTGTATCATACACCTTACTGTTTTGAACAAGAGGGATAATCTCATTTGTAGCTCTCTTGCTTTCTTTATCTCTATCCTTGTTTTGCAGTTCCTGATAGCCTGCATCAAACAATAGCAAACTTTAGTCCTTTAAGAATCAAAGATTTGTATATTAAGAAAGAAAATATCATCAAGAGAATAAAACCCCAGTGACATTAGCACAATCCTACTATTATATCAAAAGTTCACTTATAAAATTGGTAATGAAGTAATGCCCACCCACAAGAGAATAATCACATTTGTTAAAACAGACAGAAGAAACAAGATTCATTCTATAATTTGTTTGGCCATGGCCTTTCTAAAAGAATGTAAAATCCCCACTTGAAATTTTTGGCAATCTCCGATTAGTTTGCAATCATTTTGTCAAACAGTTGTCATGCTTGGGTTTTCAAATAGTTTCAGAATCACTTCTCTCAAGACAATAATTTCAATGCAATTGGCACATATAATGAAAGAGACTTATATTCATTCCAAAACAATATGCAAACCGATACACTGAAGGTAAAAGATAGCAGTTATGCAAACTGGATAATTATTCATTTCACGCAAACATTACATCAGAATTTTCAGCCATTATTTCTGACCTGGTAAGAGACCTACACAGGCGGTAATAGCTTCAGAACTCCTTATTTACTCTTCGTAAGTCTACTGCAACAACATTATGTAATGTCCCCTTCTCAAGCGTGATGAATTCAGTTGACCATTGGCCTATTCCGGAGACCCGTAGGCTACTCGGAGGGTAAAATTAGGGTTTCCCGTTTTGGAGGTTGTTGTTGCTCGAAATTTGGAGATTGACTTGCAGATTCTTTCTGGGTTTTCAGAGAGCTTCGCAATGATATGACTTGCAATGCAATCTAAGCATCTTCTGGAATTTACTATTTTTAGTAAATTCTATTTTTGGCAGTGGACAGGTTGGCTTCAGTTCAGTTGGCTTCCCTCAGCTGTCAGTTCAGTTGGTGTGATTGATTTTGGCCTTTGATGCATTTTCTGGAGAGATAAGTAATTTTAATCAGAAAAATGTTATAATTTAATATCGGGACCCCTTGGCCTAATGAGACAACTTTAAGTTGTTTTTAAAAGAGGAACTTTTGAGGGTGCTTATTTCATTAAGAAATATTTGATGTTTCTAAGGTCAAAAATGCTCAAGGAGAAAGGTACGCCAACTTTGGAGAGCTTGTTATTTTATTCAAAAATGATTTATATCTTTCTTGAAATGGGACGCCACCTTGATGCTTGGTCAATGGTCAAGTCAAACCCTAAAAGCATCTTGAGGATTGGGCGCACCTTCTGGATGCTTCTGGAGGTGTCTTCTCAAAGTTATAAAAGGGAGCCTTGGGTCTTCATTTCATATCTTATGTCTACAGTAAATTTATGCTGCCGAAATGGTGATTTGATTGCTTCGAGGAATGAATGCCTCCTAGCCTTGGCTCGACTTCTTGCTTGAAAGAAAGCAACTAGTGGAGAGTGAGTTGTAGATGAGTGAGCTTTGTAGTGAGTTTTGCATTGTTGTAGTTGTTTTTGCAATTGTAGTTCAATATCTTGCAAATTAATCAAAATCTGGAGTTGCTGGTTTGTATTGCAGATTGGTGTTTTGACTCATAAGTCTTTAGGCAAATTTATTTTGGTTCTGGGTAGTTTACCCATGCATTTGCTAGCTAAGGGCGCCCCTTCCTGTGAAGTTTGAGAATTTTTAATGAAGTCTTTTTTTTATAGCTGAAAATTGCCCCTCTTGCAGCCGTACCTTCTGGGACAGTCTTGGGAGTTGTGCAAAAAAAATATATATAGCTGGAAGTTGAAGTTTCATGTTAGGTGTTTGGTCGCCATCCTTATTGGAGTCCTTTGCATTTAGTTTCAGGTTCATTGGTTAAGTTAGGAGTTTTTTATGAGCATTTTAGTGGGGTTTTGTGTTGCTGGTTGTGCATTTTCAATCCATGATCTGTCATATCAGCTTGCATAAAGTCATGTCATTGTGCGGGATTCGGATTGAAAGTCATTGTGATCATTGAGGAGACATTATACTATATTGCAGCACTGTTAGACTTCTTATTCTATGTTATTGGCAGGCACTCTCTAATTCATTGTAAGTTGAACAGTAGTACTGTCAGCAATCTTACTTCTTCTTCTTATGCTTCATTGTAATACCCGCTGAATAAGTGGAAGAGGCTGGCTTGCCGCCTATCTTACATTTTGAATTGCATTGTAGTTTTTAGCATCTCCGCCATATGGTAGCTCCATTCCCACTCTGGGTTGGAAAGCACATCCTTGGCGTCGAGTTTACTTTCAGCATTTGTAGTTGGTAGGGATCCTCTGACCATATGTCCGTCCACCTTGGACACATTCTTGGTTACAGTTACTCAGTTCAGCAATGCATTAAGATCCTCTGACCATATGCTCACACCTTGCCCGTCTCGAGATCCTGGTGTACATTCTTGGTTAGGGTTACTTTCGCATCGTTTGGGTTTCCAACTAACCTTAACGGGTGCATGTTGTTTGTATTTGCATTCAAAAAATTGAAAAAATTGGTTCGGAATATTTCACATTATATTCAACGCGTATTTGCAGAGGGTTGATCTGAGCATAACATCATACTCTTCCATAGTTTTGGACGCCACAACAGCTGCAACAGAGCCGTGACTCCTATCTACTTACCCACGTGGCTATATTCTGGTAAATAATCTCACACAGGCAGCCCTCTTGAAGACCCATGATTTACTTGAAGACTAGAACTCGAGCCTCTTGGTGGTCGCGATTCTCTTCAGACCCAAACGCGACTGCTAGGAAAGGGGCGGCTAATATAAATGAAGCCTCTTTAAGGACAAACGGCGGTGGTATTGGCTGCTAATTCACCTCACGACTCCCTTCTACTCACATCTTGACCTTAGCCTCCAAACTCCACATGATTCCCTAAGCTGCGATTAGTGTGAGGTATAATATAAAGGCAAATGAGTGGCGACAAGAATGATATAAAGGCATTGTAGCTAAACCTCACGCTTGCCTACAATAATGTGGAAGTCACAATCCAGCCTCATACAAATCCTTATTAGAGTTGTGCAAGAGATATTATCGATACTCCACAAATTTGTCTCTGAAGGCGACCCACAAATTTGCAATCAAGAACACTCTGAAAGACCTGAGCGATCTCTCCAACTAACCAGCTAGGGTGGATTAGTCTCACCACCAAACCTAGTTTCCCTAAGGTTTTTGTCCCAAAGCCAAGAACTTCGAAAAGCTCCTCAAATCACCAAGTAGAGAAAATAATCAAGCATAATGGAAATGAGCTCTAAACTTCCCTTTATATACTTCATGCACTTTTCCCCCTCAAATAATAAAATAACTCTTATTATAAAATGACTTAATAAAGTATTGTATTAATATTTCCCCAATGTCACTTTATAACACCATTTAATCTAATTATTTAATATTACCTTATAATTGTACTTTTCCGCCAGGCAACATTAAATAATTAAATTAATCAATTCCTTTATCCCACTATAGCCTACGGGAATTAAATGAGCTATTAAGTCCTCCTGAAGCAATCATTTGGAAAGGGACATTTCAAAGAAGACAAAAGAAAAAGAAAAATTAAATAACATAAAAAATATTGCAATCCACAAAGAGAAATACTCAGATTAAACACACTGATGTATGGTACTTTCCAATGGGCTTTCAACGCTCCATAAATTGAAACTTTGACACACTACAATAGTGAAATCTCTCAACCATCTGCTAGCATGTGTGCTTCTCGATTACAAACCTGATTCTGCAAAAGATAGAGGAATCGCCATAATCTGGAAGTGCACACACGACTAATCATCATCTCTAGAGATATGATGGGGCATTCCATATAAAGAAACTAAGTTACAGGGTCCTTCATATTAGACTTGAGTACGTGTGTAGGTGCGGTTCAGGTCCTAGTATGGTTTAGGTTCATCCTTGGGTATGGCCAGGATACGTCCCAAGCACATGGGTTCTCGAAGGACCCACAGAGAACCCAAGCACTCGAGCAATGCCCTAGGAATACCCAGCAAGACCCCCACAGTCTAAGAGGAGAGAAACAATAACAGTTGCAAAATTGGTCTATGAAAGGAGTATGACACCATCAATTACTAAATATGATATTGATTTCTAATGAATTTCAATATAAATTTGATATCGTCTTGGCAAACCGGAAACTTATAACTTACATTTAAAAAAATTTAGGGCCATTGTTTCCAATTGAACATGTGTAGATAGCATTAATTGATCCTCATGAATGCATCATTCCATCGTTTACTCTCTCATTTGACCAGCACTATCGTAGGAGGGGGAAAAAACAATGTTTGGGCCAGACTGCAAATTTGACATCATTTGTGAATCAGCACACCAGATCTTAAACATTGACCCTCTACACCTACATTGACCCTTGTTGGATTGACTCTTCTTAAATGTGGTTATCTAACAATGTTGACCAAAGAGCTCTGCTATATTGACTATGTTGACCAAAGATCTTTTCTACATAGACAGCATTAACTTTTGTACCACTTAGATTGACTATTTTGTTTGTTGATTATGTTGCATTGAGTGCAATATTCTACTTTTCACTAAATCATGATCAATATTGACCAAGAAACTAGGAAAGTATGTAGGCTTCTTTGATTTTTTATTTCTCTACTATATTTTTTAAGGAGAATCAATTACTATACTTGTGAAGTGATCATGAATTGAACTATTATAAGTTACTATGTCAAAATTATGTTGTATTCTATTTATTGGCAATTATGAGCATCACTGTTCTTATCATTTATTATTTTGAACATATATTATTGTATATAATATATATATATATATATTCTCGTGCCCATACCCAAGGAAAAAATAAATTTGTAGTACCTATGTATTGGTACCCGTACCTGTACTCACAACAATACTCGAACCAATAACTTAGTAAAGAAATGTTGAACAAAGTTTTAAATAGATCAATAAAAAACAAATAATAGTACATGAATGAGCAAGCCTATCATGAAAGGAGATTGACAAAACTATTCCCTCACTCAAACTTCTCATATAGAAAGTTCTTTAATAGGAGTGAAATTCAAATTTCCACACACTAAGGCCACATGGTTAGCGAAAATGATAATCACTAATGCTATGCAAAACCCACAATAACTTTACACTACATTGAACACTCTAAAATAACCATAGATCTTAGGCTCAATATCCAATGATTTTGGCTTGTACATCCCTTTCACTAGTTTTCTTCTATGTTACCAAGTTCACTCCCCTAGCCCAAATAGGTCTAGGTCTAGGTCCACGGGTGCGTTCCACTCCAAGCATGACACAGACGATCTAGGTATAGCTCAGGTTCATCACAAATGTAGCAAAGGCATAAATGGGTAGTGCAATAGGTAAACCCTGTAAAGTGCCTTTCCCCGAGTGATAAAGTTTTGCAATTTTCTTTAGTTTGATTGATGTTCCATAATGTATGAATGACAACAGAAGACAAGAGATAACATCAACTCAGGCAAACTATTACACCACATCATTCCCTTTTTCATTGACGGAGTACATTTGCTGCTATTCAGAGATAATTTCAGACTTACATCAAATAGAATGTGCATTTACATATAGCAGGTTTGTCCCAGACGATACTCAGAAATGTATATCAGATTTGAAGAATCACGATATTCAGACTTAGCATGAACTTACAGATCTTTGACATCAATTATACATGCAGATATAAGCTACAGGTTTGAACATTTCAGTCATAGCATTAGCAGATCAGATTACATTAATTCTGAGCATTTAAATCTAGGTTACAGCAGTTCATACTCTTCCTCATTCACTTTCAAGAGTACATTACAAATTTGAGGGACAATACTATGGTCTTCTACTAATCAAAGGTCTGATTTACAATGCATGTAAACTCAGAAATTAACATCAGATTGTATGACACCAAACTGACCAGCCAAATGCGAAATGAACTGTCTAATAACTCTGTGCAACTGTAGTCCTATTTTCTGAGCAATATTGGTAGCAGAAATTGCATGCTAGAGTGCCCAGATTTGAGAATGCATTGAATATTATAGAGACTACTGATACCTACAGCTTGTGCAAGAAACTTCTACAATAAGACACTTTTTGCATCACTCATTGAACAAACATTGAAGAATCACATACAGCAGCTTGGTAATGCTAAACAGATTGTATTTAAGACTGCAAACTCAATACAGCAATGAAATATTCGATTTGCTACTATTCTCAGACTAGACAAATATTATTTCCTGAGTTTACAAGGCTGCGACTCCTAAACAAATTCTGGAACTTATCGACTAACCAAACTCTCCCTTAGTGAATACTACTTTACCACACATAGCCACAGAGTACAGAATGAAAGAGTAACCAGACCTGGAAAAGAGAAAACATCCTCCGGCTGGGAATATAAGATGATGACCCAACAAGCTTCAGTTTGCACAAACAAGTAATAGAGACCCCTCTGAATCAATTGATTCTCTTGCATAAGAATGCGACCAGCAGAGAGAGAGCTTCACACATCCTTCTGAGACCCCAGATGATGGCTGCGACCAGAAATAAGGCACCAATCTGCAGTCGCTTCTTCTCAGAAAACACATCCTTCACAGTTTGTTGCAGCTTCAACAAAATGACGACTCAATCTGATGTATTTTGATAGAAAGAAACACGCCTAGGGTTTCTTCAAGATAAAACACCTTCAATGAATAATATAAGACGATTCCAAAGTCGAACTTGCTCAGCTAACACGTTTTTTCACCAAATCGCCCAGATTTCTTCAAACCACGACTTCCTCATAGTTATATTGTTTCTGTAGAATGCACCTAGGGTTTCTTAAGAAGATTCACCATCAAAAAAGTCTGATATACTTCACAAATTCGTGACCATTGAACAGCAGATGTTTCCATGAACAGTAACCACGAAAATATGGAATAAAGCTTTGAGTTCCATCTTCAAACTGACTCCAAGTTCAACTATTCCTAGCTAGGGGTGATGGTTCCACACCCAAAACTGTAACTGTAAGGGTTTCCAATCCCAAACCAGAAAACTCGACCAATGTTCCCATGAGAAATTTTCCTCCAAAGAGTAATTCGAAAATGAGTGTCTAATTTCTTTATAAATCTCACTTCATTTTCCCCTCAACATTATAAAGTGACTTTATAAAGTCATATTTTAAATATTTCATCTAAGTCACTTTATCATCATGTTTTATTAATTATTTAATATCACCTTTTAAATTAACTTGACACTTAGGCAATAATAAATAATTAAGTAAACGAACTCCTTTGTTGCACCTTTAGCTCTCAGGAATAGCATTCTGCAAGGTCGCTGCGAAGGGGATATTACAAACCCACACACCCCTATGATTTAAAAACTAAATAAAAATGAAATTTTAAAAACCACCTTTTTTAAATATTGGGTGCTAGTCTTCATATTCATCAAGGCAATTTGCCCAAAAATCCTCAATATCAAACACATGTGCAAATTTGGTTTCAAGTCCCTTGACCACTATGTCTTTGGAGTTAAAGCAACTACGCTTCTAATAAAATTTGATATTGAAGTTAAACAATTCAGCTCCCATTTTCTAGCATCTAAAGCACTTTTTGCATCTATATGGCTTGATCTATATTGGAAAATTAGCTCCCAATTTGTGTGTCTTCCTACAATGCTCATGGGCAACAGACAATTGCCTACAATATTCTATGAAAAGAATTTGATCACTTGTGTGCCATGGATGTTTGTAAGGTCTTGAGTAAAATCCACACATTATAATGTAGGTGAAGATAAGGAACTAGATGAACCAATATGTCCACTCCATGATAACCACTCTTGCAAGGTTTGATACTTGAACATGGTTTTCGTTCTCCAAATCCCTAGTCTTTGACATGGTAAGAACATCATTCACTCTCTTGAAGTGCTTCATCCCTTCTCTATACTCTACAAGAGGATATTGCAAAAAAAAAACATCCTCTTCTTTGGACACTTTCCAACCCTATAAAAACATTAGCCTACACAAAGAGGAAATTAAATGTGGCGCCATGTGGAAGCCCTACTGTCAAAGAACTTCAACCACGAATGAATGGAATTGTTAATTAGATGACCCCAATCAATGTGTTCCTTTCTATCACAAATAAGGCTAATAATATAAAACATCCAATTCCTAAAATTCCTTGCTTCCTCATGGCTTGTCACCCTAATGAACATGGTTGTCATTAGGTTGAACTCTTCTCCAAAATCATCTCAATATAGTTGTAATGTCCTAAACTGAGTTTTTTTTTTTTTTTTTCACAATTTTAAATGAAAATGTGTAAACCTTAATACCTTTTGATCACTAAGATCTCAGAATAGGTAGGGTGAGAGCATACGGTAAAAGGATATGAATAATATTAAATTATTATTCTTGTTGACAACAAGCCACACAACTCACTATTGCAATTACAAAATATATAACAGCTCTAAAAGAGAACCACATTGTGTTACATCACCAAATCAAAGATTATCAATGCTAAGTTTAAATCTCACACAATCTACCCAGCAACAACAATAATCAATATAACTTCAATATCAGTTAAGGAAAAGATCTAAAAAGTAGGGTTCAATACCAAGGGTAATGTTACAAATGGTACAACAGCTGATAAGAATCAACCCATTGAGTGCACTCCAATGCCTCAATGCCTAAAGCTATTATTTCTTTCCATTTTGGATGTTTGAATGTGAAGTTTCCATGTTGTAAATGATGTTCCAGTAATCTCTAATGATGTCCACGAAACACCTATCAAGCTCAATAAAACCCCAATATGCTCCCAAAAAAAAAGAAATCTATTATTTGACAGAAACTCAGATCTCATAACATCTCATGGGTCACAAAGGGGTCAAATATCTCATCTACAAGTCACAAATTAGCAGCTGCAACAGTAGAGCATTCATCATCAACAAGATATGACTTAACATCATGTGTGGGAACCACAGAAAGGTATGTCGAAGCAATCAGCTTTTGTTTTGCAAGTTTGGTTGATTGATCCATTTATCCATCCTTACCCCAAAGGACCAGATAAAATTCTGCTAGGACTAATTCGAAATCAGATTTTGTAGTATCTGCCCCATTTGCCTTGTTTTTTTGTGTTTTTTGATTTGTGTTTTTGCAATGTTTTTGATAGTTTGCAAAGGGAAATAAAGTGCAGAAGATATAAAAACTTGCAGCAAATACAAGACTCAAAAATTCAGAGAGTCCAAAGCTACAGTGAGCAGAAAATTCCTGATTTGTCTTACAATCAAAATATTGTTTTTTTCTTGATTACAACAGCAACCCAGTTTATAAAATAGCATTATATATCTAAATCCAATATACCCAAAAAAAGTTGGTAGCTTTGTCAAGGGGCTGCAGTTGAAAACAGCAAACTGGAATCCTCAAATTGGGACGCCACAACCAAGGAATAGCTGGAAAACACTTTAGAAGTTTGCTTTGCACTAACTGAGAGCTGGACGCCACCAAATAGAGGTAGAAGAAGCACCAAACCCTAGGCGCCTCGCCGCTCAAGCTCCCACAGCCAAGTTGGGAATGATACGTCCTTGTGACATGTAATATGCTACCCCAATTTGGCATACAAATTTTTTTGATTTCCTTCAACTTAACTGCTCAGACATTTCGTCGATCAGTTTGACTATCTGCTGTTCTGAGAATGTTTCTTGAAATTTTCAGACATTGAAGTGTTGCATTTATACATTTCAAAAGTAACATAGTTTCTTACCAAATACAACTGAAGTCACAAGCTTATAAGCAATCTGTATTAACTTGAATACATTCATACAAAATATACAGATGTGCCATAGCTGAAAAGTTTATATAGAATAATATATGAATATTCTTGTGACCTGGAAATATGAATCTGCATTCAGAATGTCATTCTACAGTTGCAATTTAGCTCCAGTTAGGTTCTTGCAAGTCTGCAGGTCCCGAAGGACACACGTTTTGCACAGGACACTCCAAAGCTTGCATTTTAGGAAACATGATGACAATTTTCTGAGCATGTAAAATGGCACAGTTCAGAATAGTGCAGCTCATAAAAACTGTTATTTTGAATGCACCCCACGTACAACTAATTCACTCCATTTGCACCATCAAAATTGTGAAGCCAGCACTTCCAAGAATTTGACTCTTAGCACTCATTTACAATTGTAGTTAAGATTAGAATTACTGAGCAATGTAGGAAATTGGTCTTCATAAACTGCCTTCAACAGAATCAATCACCAACAAATAAATTACTGCTGCAGCAGGGCGGATTTAACAGCAAGTCAAAATGAATGAGAATTCCCAATGTCTCCAATTAACATTCAAAGCTCTAGTTTCTATTTGCAGATTTCAAACTTAAGATGATCAATAATTATCAGTTTGACAACAGCAACACCAATAGAGCCCACTCTGAAAACTATTCAACTCAACCCTCAAACACACTGCTGGCTCAGAACTGAATCTTGGAGATGATATTGATATCTAATTAACTGAGGTATTGTCTGCAGTGATTACTCACGCCAGCAAAAATACTCAGAAACTCACCCGACTGTCTTCTCATACAATTCCAGTATGGCTCCACATTATTCTGACATTTTATTTCCTTTCTTAAAGTTCATTTCCAGAATTGAATGGAGTCACATTATGTCATAAATTTGACTTCAGATATATTAACTGTTAGCTCTGCAAACTGTAAATGGCTCGACCCATGCTAGATGTACGGCACCTAGGAAGAGGTACGGCACAGTCCAAAAAATAAATGGGCAGATTAATCTCATGTTACACAAGTCTATCTTATTCATACCACCAAGGGAAGTCATTAAAATCACTACCCACAACCTATAAACACCTCAGTCAAACCACACGTATTGATCTGAAGGTACAACATTCAACACATGGTACGGCTGGCAATTTGTACGGGCAGCTCCAATAATTCAAACACAACATAAATCTCTAGTTTATATGCTCTAACATGAACGCCAAGGCCAAAAGAGCATTAGCAAATATTTTTCCAAACCATTTTTAAACTCCTAATGATAGATTCTAAGCAATCACAGTGTACGGCTCCTTGCAAGTGTACGGCTTACTCAACAAAATTCAACTCAACTTTAAACTAGAGTTTTAGAGTACCAAAATGATTGCCCAGCTAAGACATTGGTTCTAAATCACTACCCATAATTATTCTTTGCTCCAACCTCCAGAAAGATTTTCAAACATGAGGTACGGGCCATAAACATGTACAGCCAGTTATGAGTACGGCTTCATGAAATAATTCAATGGTCCTTATTTTGAATGGTTTCAATGCATTGAATCAATTATCCTGTCAAAAGAATTCAATCAAAACATACCCAAAATCTCTAATTTTTCTGTCAGCAACTGCATGCCAATCATGGAGGTACGGCCCAGCTGAAGAGTACAGTTCTTCCTATTATTTCAAATATTCTTTAAAACCATGATTTGGACATTTGACTGTCAGCTATCAACACCCAGGAAAGGCTATGACTGTCAGCTATCAACACCCAGGAAACATATTTCAGCATCGAAGATGTTCTTCTTTCAAAGGTCTCCCCACCTCAGAAAGGCTATGAACTACATTCAGCAACAAGAACCTGTTCCAAAATCCAACCTCCTTGCAAAATGAGCCCCTCCATTTCTTTTATTCTTTCCTCCTTGTAACTCTTGGTGACTGTTGGAATTCCCATTCTTTTCTTTTTTTGACTTAATATTTAAATTCTTATGAGAATTCACTTTTTTTTAAAAGTAACTTAATTAAATCACTCAACTTTAAATACTTAAGTTACTTTAACAGCATTAAATAATTAATTTAAGTTGCCTTAATATTTTAACCTCCATGGCAACTTTAAATTAATTATTTAGTTATATGCTGACTCAATTCAGGGACATTACATGACAGTCTGAATATGCAATGAAAAGTCCACCAATCTGCCTCAAATTCCAATGCCTAGCCCTCCTTCACTCAGCAAATGCTCTCAATGCCATATAAGTCGCCAAACATTGTTTGCAAATGCAGTGAAGAGGTGGTACGGCCTGTTTTGGAAAGGGTCGACCAGCAAGAAGAGATTTTCTGATTTACAAATAACTCCACAACCCTGTTGTTCAATGTTCAAGCACAAACTCCAGAGATTCAAAACTGAAAGTCTTCAAAAAATTCACAATAAAGCCCTCGTGTGATCCTCAATGGCAATCACCATTAATCTCCAAGATTGGATCTCTCACCAACGTTGGAGATGTCGCTTGCGAGGGATTTTGTCCCCACAACCCTACAGAAGAAAGCTCCTCTAGCAATAGAAGTGTTCTCATACCCAAAATCAACATATCCAAATGACCTCTCATAGCCTCCTTTTATACTATTTCCGCCAAACTCTCCAGAACCTTCTATTTAAAATTCACTTTTACTCCCCTTTAGCTCCAAAAAAGACCTTTTTATTAAAATAATAATAATTTGACACGCAAGGTCCCCATTTAATACATCCATGATTTGAAACATTTCGTCCCGGTTCCAACAAGCTATAACACTAAGCTGCATTTTTAATATTTTAAATAATATTTGGCAACCTTAGTAAAATAATTAAAATAAAGTCATTAATAATTTAATATACTCATTTTGCGGAAACTGACGGAATGCATCAGAATCGAAAACGGACTGCACTGGAGTGATCTCGATGAAGAATAGTGATAAATGGAGCCAACTAAGCGACTTTCTATAAATAGACGCCCTCTCCAAGATTCTTGGAGAGCACACTAGAAGCCAAAAATCACTCCGGAAAGTGGCATATGAGTCCTCCAAACCACCTGAGCTCATTGGAATCACCAAATGACTCCTTCAATAATGTTGACACACAACCACAAGGTCAGTGTCAACTGCACTGCAAGGGACCCTGAAACTGGGTACATTACAAATTTTTAATTGGTCCATAAATGCATGTGCATGATATGTGGAGGAAACAAAGGAAGTATCATGGAGTGCACGGATTACAAGATATGCTCAGAATAACTATAATGAAGAGACTCTAAAACTCATGGATCAAAGGCAAGGTCCAAATTCATGTCACCTCACATTTGATAGTGCTCGCAACACAACTGATAATGGAGTAGCTCAGAAACAAGGTAAGCAGATTCATATACATACCATCTTCATTGGGCCCAAATTTGATGTTTATATGAAATATCCCACCCCTTGTTGAGATATTCACTACTCTGAAAATCTACCAGTGATTGCTAATGTTTTCAAGTTGTTTTGTTTTGTTTGAATTTGATGAAGATTTTGCCAGGTAAATGCATAAATTGTACATGTACAAATGCCAGTTGAAAAATAATAATAAAGTATTGCAAATTAATCAACTACTAAAGCAAACCCTTAATATATTTATATTCAAATCTGATTTTCAATTGCTATGCAAATTCAATATATGCAATCAGATTTGTCTTTGGAAATGCAAATACAAATAGCCATTCAATTTTCAGATGTATTTATGAGAGATTCTACATTATCTCATACCCGAAGCAACCATAGCAAGTTGAAAAAACAATTCTGGAAATGATCATCAGCAACCATAACCCTCACCAAATGAACACCAGGCATGTTAGACTAGTTTCTCCACCTCCAAAATGCCTTGAAATGGTTGCCAATACCCAGCCACCCCTATTGAAGGTGAAAAACAGCTGAAAGGCTAGGCGTTTCAGCCTTGAAAGAAAACACCCTCCATAAAAGTTGTACAGCCTAGCAATGATTGCATTGCACAGCCTGGCTAATGCATAAGTACGGCCCAGCAGGCCTTGAACCAGCAAATAATACCCTCCAAATGATTGCTCTTCAAGATGATCTGAAAACTCTTCAAAATCCCTTGTTTTTTTATGATGATAATTTCTTCAATCAGCACATTGAGACTTCTGATTTAAAGCCTCCAATCATTGCAAACCTTAGATGCTATTTCACACCCGTAGTAAGCATAAATCTAAGAGAGACTACATCCTCCAAGACTGAAATTGCAAAAAAACCCTTGGTTTCTCCTCCAACGCCAAAGCAACAAAGCCAAGTGTTTGAAATATTCATCAATAATGATTTTCATTTGCTTTTGATGCCTTTTATACCTCCTTGAGATGGCACAACTTCCAATGTGCTTTTTAATTCATCAAAATATATTTAATCATTTGCTTTTGTGTTGACTTTATGTTATATCGTTACTTGGGCGCCCATTCCAAAGTCACTTTATATTTTGACTTAAATCATTAAATGGCCCCATTAATATAAAGTCAAATAAGTCATTATGATATACACTTAATATAATTAATCATTATTAAAGTCTTACTTTAACAATAATCAAAATAACACAACTCCCTCAAAAATCATTATTTTCTAATTATGTCAGTGCCTGGAGGTAATCCACTGAACCCACTGCTCACCCAGGTGCCTTACCAAAAATAGTATGGCTGGCCCTCTATCACTCAATTGACTTACTATAAATAGTAAGTGCATCAAAACAGAGCCATAAACCTCTAAACAACATCGCCTCTAAATATACCAAGGGTCTGGAGATTAACACTACAAACTGCCACCTGGAGAGCGAAATAACTCTAACACAGGGCCCTCTAAACAACATTATTAGCCTACGAAATTGTTTGTCCCCAAGCAATCTCCATTGCAAAGAAACACCACTCCACCTGGGTCCCAAGGGAAGATCTATAGAATGTCCCTCACGTCTCCAACTAACTCCTATAGCACCAGCATAAGCACAATTGATAAAACATAATAACCAAGGTCAACCTCTGTATCGTGTGTCTCAGGACTATGAAGATCAAGAGGAAGCAACTCTGGAAACTAAAATGATTTGCTTCCCTCATCTACTGTCATGTCCCCGTATTTGGAACCCTAAAATGTAAGTACAAAAGGAAATAAATACATAAATAATTACAATTTGAATATTGTTACATTATAATTATCAAGAGATAATACTATAATTATAATTATTATATATAATATCAAGATATAAATATTGACAACTTAAATAATAAAATAAATATTGAAAATATATATATAATTAAAATAAAACAATAAAATCTATTTATAAAATAAAGATAACCTAAAATATCATTATAAAATTATAAATGGTAAGATTATGATTATCAATATAAAATTATAAATATTAAACATTATAATATTTTAATAAATAATAATAAGGGGCATTATGCGTAGTATTGAATGGGCATATTAAAAGATTATCAGGCTTAATCCTTCAAGCCTTTAGGAATCTCCCTTCACCGCTCTTGACATAGATGGGTCAGAGACTCACAAATTTGAGAAACATTACATCATGAGATCAAATGCCTGGAGGAGACTCATGTATACTGTCTGGGCTTATTTATTTGGAAGGGCCGATAATAATTCGAGCCGTCTCATAAGGGGGTGTACTATTACCACCTATGCAAGCATCAGGGCCTCATCTTGTTGAGGCGGAAATCAATATTATCTCTGTTGGTCGGTTGTTTGGCACACAGTCTGAATTATAAGAGGCAGTGGTCAATAATATAAGGCAACAAGAGGAGAAGATCATGAAACTAAACAAATCTAATTATTCCTAAGGAGCGATTCGCACTTAGAAGGGAGCTTAACATATGAGTAATGGTCATTAGTTACAAAGCAGCGATTAATATATAAGCAATAAACTAATAAGGGATCGCCTAACTAAGGGGCATTACCATTCGAATGGACACATCCTCTCTATTCAAGCATAAGGTATAAATGATAAATGAAGAGGAGGAGGATAGCATACAGTTTGGTTTATCTTATAAAGTGGATCAAAGGATAGAGAATTGTATCTGAATACATCGGGATAGAAGAGGACTAGTATACAGCAGAAGTAGCGATCTGTTCATCAGGCATCGACTTACCATAACAGCATTGCATAGACTTAAAGATTTATATGAGAAATAGCCTAAGTTTGATGTTCTCCTCCCTATAAGGATTACACAGTTTTAATAATTCATTTGAATAACGATTTTGGGTTTGAGTTCTATCATATCAGCCTACACCCAACATCACTTCCATGACCATAATAACCTTACAAATACATCTCCATTTTTCTGAGTATCAATATTGGATAGAATTGCTCTAGTGATAGCCTAAATTGCTATACAACTAATCTAATCTCATAATCAATGTGCAAAAAGGCAGTTTAGATTTCATCCAGCAAATCCTGAAACAGCAATCTTCATTAAGGCATCCATGCATCTCTTTTTAGTGTCGAAATTTAGAGAACTAAACCACACTCCTTGAGGCCATAATCTTATAATCATATGGTAATAGTATATCTGAGCAGAGATAGCGATTATTGCTAGTGTCAACTCTCAATTTGGAAATTGATTCTCAATCAAGATTCCCATTACTGAATTTGTAACAGGAATTCGGTCATTGTTTTGTCACAATATCTATTATTATTCATATATATACATCGTACCCTCATAAATAATAGATTGAGTTAATCATTTGGAAAATCTTGCAAGTTAAATAATCCGAGTCAACAAGAAGTTGAAGGTTACTATTAGAAAGATTAAGGTTCATCCTTGAAGATTTCAAATTCTTGGATCTATTTGTACGATCAGTCAAAAAGGGGACATTACATCTGCGCAAAGTAATACATCATACCAACTATCGAACTCATGCGCACAGCCCACAGGAATTGTGCATCAAATACAAATCAAGTACAAGTGGGTCAAAGGCAAAACTATATGCACTCCTCACCATGTACACATTGTAAAACTCATCTATAAGCCCTATATGAAATCCTGATGCACAAGAAGGATCCCAAACTCTACGATCATCACACAACTCCACACAAGGGTCAAGAGGAAGATCACCATCCAACTCGAAGAGTGGATTCTCAAAAGTCAAACCAACATCACACTCAAATAACGGATTATTAACAAACTGTACACTATCCATGTGCTAAACTGAACTATGCTCATCTAGACCCATGGAGTAATGAGCATAATCATATTCCTCCTAACATTGCTCATGCTCATCAATCACCTGGTCAAACTTCTCCTTAAGCCTTCTACCCTTCTCCCTACTGACGAAGATGGCATGTAAACTACCATCTACAATTCCCCTCAACACAAATTTTCTACCATTTGTTGTGACCTTTTCACACATCGCCCCATTCAAAATGGGGACCCCTAATTTTTGCTCCATTCTGGTCTTTTGGCTTTGGTTTTTGTCTCTCTCTCTCTCTCGGTCTCTTTTCTGATATCTACCTTTCGAGGATTGTGCCCGTCATTGACTTTAAACGTGAACTTTTGGCTAAGTCTGAAAATTAGGGTTTTGAACTTTCCAACCAATTTGTGGTCAAACGGGGTGAATAAATTGAAATCTGAGGCTAACATTGGTGTTAGTATGTTTCCAGCAGGTTTTCACTGAAATTTCATCAGATTCTGAGTACTTACTATTTTTAGTAAGTGTGCAATTACAGGCAATCCTTCAGCATTTTTGTGAATCCGACAGTCACGCTGCGTCCAGAGCACATCAAGCTACTCACAGATTAAATTTGAGCTGAAACAGACAACTTACTATTTTTAGTAGTTCAGCTTCCGGAGCCAATTTCAGGGCCTAGATGCAGAGTTTGTCAACGCATGTCTGCATTTTCCTTTTGGGTTTTCAGAGACCTTCGCGATGGTGTGACATGCAAAACGAGATGATAACTTTCAAAATTCAGTCTTCCGAGGCTATTTTTAGGGTTTGCATGTCAGCGTTTTCTTTGCATGTCGACATATTCCTTATGGGTTTTTCGAGAGCTTCGCAGTGATGTGACATGCAAACAGAGATAATCACTCCTTCACAACTTACTATTTTTAGCAGATACATTCCGAAGCTGCCTCCCAGCACTTCAGAATCACGAGCTGATCGCAATGCAACAGAAACGAGAACAAACGGAGACCAGTTGATATACATGCAAGATGAATTAGGGTTTCCACCCAAAAGAAGCGTAAAAGTCGAATTTTCGAAAACCGTTATACCACCGCGACGATCTCTCAAGCTATCCGGTAAAATTTGAAGGCAAACGGCACTTACTATTTATAGTAAGTCATTCGAAACTAGCTAAAATAGAAAGTCACCGCATGCACCAGGTCACCAGGTCGGGTGAGGGGCGCGTCATTCGAATTTCAAGTCAAACGGAGTTGTGGAAGTCTCAGAAGCAAGCAGTTACTATAAATAGTAAGCCACCTCCAGAAACATGCTATAAATAGCAGGTCAGCGCAAGGCATCAGCAGGTACAAGTCAAGCAAGTGATGAAGACCCTATGGCGCGAATTTCAGATCAAACGGAGTTGCAGAGGATGGAAAATCGGACACTTACTATTTTTAGCAGGCTGGTGCAGAAGAATTAGGGTTTCCTAAAATCAAGGGCATAACACGACAGCCATGCAAATGTAAAATCCAGCCACCATCACCACACTCCGGGCATTCAGCACATGAAATTTGAGCTTATTTTGAACATTTACTATTTTTAGCAGGTTGCTAAAAATAGCAGAGGCATACGGGTACCGGGCACCAGCAGCTCAATCATGTCACTAGGATCCAGACAAAGTTAAAATCAAGCCTTCGGGAATTGGGAATTAGCTTGAAGTGCAAAATTGACAAACTTTCTAAAAATAGCAAATTAGGGTTAGCATGATCGAGTCATCCTAAATCAGGCAAAGAACATAAAATTCACTGAAATTGATAAATTTTCAAGTCCAGCCAGTGAAGAACGCCTTTAAAAGCTGAGGGTTGATGAAAATTTTCTAAATATCTTGAATACGCCCTCGAGGTTGAAGAGGTCTTGAAAATTTCTAAGTCCTTCAAATTTGAAGCTCAGGACTCAAAATGCACCCTTAAGGTTAAAGCTTGATGAAATTTTCTCTAAGTCATCAAAATTTGAAGCTCAAGCCTCAAAGTGCGCCTAAACTTGCATGTGGAGCTTCAAAATTGTCTAAGTATCAAAAATTGGAAGTAGGGGGTCCTAAATGCGCCCTAGCTTGAGAGGTGGCTTGAAGATTTTCTAAGTACTCAAAAGTGGAAGCTCACATGCTAAAATGCACCCTAGTTTGAAGAGGGAAGCTGGAAATGTTCCTAAGTGTTGATAAAATGGATGCTCACCCATGAAAATGCGCCCTTGAGGAAAGAATGAGGGTGAAAATCTTCTAAGTGTTAGAAACTTGAAGTTGCCTACTCAAAATGCGCCCTTGGGAGAAAATTGAAGCTCTAAAAATTCTAAGTCTGGAAAATTGGAAGCTTGACCCCCCCAAAAGCGCCCAAGGAGAAGATGACATTGGAAATTTGTCTAAGTCCTCAAAACTTGAAGCTCAAGCCCCTAAATGCGCCTTCACTTGGAGATGGATGAGAAACTTTGCTAAGTGCTTCAAACTTGAAGCTCAACACCTTATTTGCGCCCTTGACTTGGAGAAGCCTTGAAAATCCTCTAAGGCGTGGAAATTTGGAGTAGAGGCCCTCAAATGCGCCTTACTTTGGATGAAGCACATGAAATTTTTTCTAAGTATAAAAAAACATGAAAGTAGAGGGGGTGATATGCGCCCTAGCTTGTGGGAAAAGGTTGGCAAAATTTCTAAGAGCTACAAATTGAAACAAGAAGGGGTCATTTGCGCCCATGAAGACAAGATGAGCCTAAAATGTTCTAAGGCATGAAAAGTGAAAGCTTATAGGGTGAAATGTGCCTTGCTTAGCATGAAGAGCTTGGGAAAGTTTTTAAGTATCCTAAATTTGAAGTGGACCCCCCTAAATGCGCCTTAAGAAGGACACTTTAAAATTTTCTAAGTGTTGACAAAAATGGAAGTAGGAGGTCCCATATGCGCCCTTGAAGTGAGAAGTAAGTTTAAAAAAATGTCTAAATTGAAACCTCCCCCCTCCAAATACGCCATCATGGAAGAAGTAGTTGAAAATATTCTAAGTGCTTAAAAATGAAAGCACAAGAGGTTATTTGCGCCCTAAGGAACAATAGGAGTTTGAAGTTAAATGCCTTGAACATTTTGACCTTGGAAATATTTCTAAGTGTGGGAAATTTAAAGTGGACTCCTCTATAGGCGCCTAGAAGTTATGTGAGGAATATTTCAAGGCATTGGAAAATTTTGAAATTTAAAATACCTCCTATCAAATGCGCCTAGGCTTGAGTGATGAAGTGGTAAAATTTATTTTCCTAAGTATTGATATTTAAATATCACCTTAGGAAAAATATGTCTAGCTTGGAGGAGTAATGAAATTCTCTCAAGAATGAATAAAATTGGCTGTGGACATGACAGAATGTACCGGCTTCATGAGATGGAAGAAAATTTTCAAGTCAGAGCAACAGGATACTCACAGGGATGAAGAAATGGATTAAATTTGTAGAAAATATTTTTTCTAAGGTTCAAAATTCAAAAAATTAAATGAACCCGTTCGTTGTATACCCATGAATTTGATGCATTCTGAGGAAAATTTTCTTCTGGGTATTTAAGATTATCGATGAGGAATGGATTTTAGGGTTTTCCACAGCTCGCCAAGGATTCCGACGTAAAGATTTTAAATTGGCACCAGGTTGATGAATTTCCTAAGGGAAATTTGAAAATTTTCTAAGGCAAGGAATAAAGCGTGTTTTCAAGATAAAATTTGCCTTCGTGGATGAATTTGAAGTTGAGAGCCTAGATATTTTTTGATCAAATTCCGGATGAAAGCATTTTTCTCGAGCCAGAGTTCAATGAAATATCAAAGTGAAGTGCGCAAAGCAGAATGCAAGATAGGTTGGAAATTTGGCTAAGACATGAAGAATTTAAGCGCGAAGCTGGCTAGTGAAGACAATGAACGCTTGGAAGTTAGAGCGTGAAAATCCTGGTGAGTAAGTTGAATTTATATTATGAAATGCTCTAATTATCTTCTCCTTGCTTGTTTTGCAGGAGGAACGTCAAGACCAAGCGGTGATGAGTGGAGGTGATAAAGAAAATAATCCAAGATGACATTTCAACCTCGAAGAAAAGTTGCGAAAAATGGCTAAGTGTTGAGACCTAGTGACAAAGAAGGAAAGTTTTCAAAAAATCAAGATGGAGAAAAGATTTGAAGCTCGAGCAAAGTTGAAGAACAACGTCAAGAAGAAGCTCAAGAGCAGTGTGAACGCGTTTCCAGACAAGAATCTTTTGGAAGGTGGACATTAATGGCTCATTTATTGCCCCACTCTCCATTGTGGCGGTTTTTAGGGTGAATCTTGTTTAGGGCTGAGGTGGCACAATCCGGGCCATCCAACCAATTGTAATCTGAGCCGTCCGTTGGACTTGGCCAGCTATAAAAGGGGGAGTCCCCTTCATTTGTACTTTAGTAGAAGCAGAGCTTAGAGATCAGAGTAGAGAGTAGAACAGAGACACTTTAGTTGTAATATCTTAGCATAGCTTAGTTTGAAGAAGGAAAGTTTTCCTTTGAAAACTTTGTAAGAGATTGTTGCGAAAAACTATTGTAATAAAAGATCTTTCATTGAATGGTGAATTCATCTTTGTTATAAGTAGCTAGCAAGGTTTCTTCATCCCTTCGACTTCAAGTAGCGTAAAGTAGAGTAGTTTTCACTTTCATGCAAGTAAATGTTAGCTTTAGATTTGTGGTGTCAATTGAGACAACTTCATTTTATCCATACCACTAGCGGCTTGCTGACGGTAAGTTTGCCTTGTGTGGTCAACTGGAAATATTGCGAACTTAACTTCGATTGTGATTCATGTGCTTGTATGCGTCGTTTTGATGGTACTTACATGTTGAGTCATAATTTGAAAACCTCTCGTCACTCCCTTGAAGATTGCACCGACTTTGTGTAAGTTGTCCGAAGTGAGGCGAAGCAGAGTCTGGTTGAAGTTTGTTGAGATTGATCCCACGTCCCGTCCTTAGATAGAACGCAAACTTCTTAGGCCTTACATTCATTTTAAATTCAGTTCATTTCTGGTTAGAATTAGGAAACTTGCGCTCACTTGCCAAATCATCCAAATTGCATGAAAGCCCTTAGTCTACTGTCTGCTGTCAAGTTGTCGAACAATTGTGTAAGTCCCCTTGAAATACCAGCAAAATCACATCAAACCAACTGAGACTATTCGCATTAAAGGAACCTTGGAGTTAAATGTATGATCTATCTCGCAATCTTAGCATGCAGGAAACTTTGTTCAAGAGAGGATAGGGTATCCGTTGGGAAACTTTATTCTGTGTTGGTGCGGTTGTGAAAACCACGTCAACACCATTCATCTCAAATTTCATTTCCATTGTTTGCAAATTGAGAGAGAATTCTCCAATGGCCTGGAGCCACTTCACTCCCAACATAATGTCCATCTCACCCAAGCTGACAACATAAAAATCATCCTAGAACTCATAATCATTCAACAATAGGGTGAGATTAAGAATCCTCCTGGTGCAAGTAAGAGTAAAACCATTTGCTACTCATACTCTGAAACCCTCGAAGTGCAAATAAGAGTAAAACCATCTATTACTCTTACTCTGAAACCCTCGAAGCCCTCTACCTGTAGTCCTAGCCTGGCCACTAATCCCTCACCAATGAAATCATGCATGGCACCAATGTTAATTAGCATGATACAACACTGCCCATTCAAGACTCCTCTAACCTTGAAAGATCCCTGGCTCTGGATGCGAGTGTTATTGTACCCATAATAAATTTTTGCTTCAATAAGGCATTTCGCTAAAAATGAGCTAAATCATGCGAAATTGTTGTCAAAAATCCATTTTAGGTCAAACAAAACATAGGCTTTTTGTGGGTTTATGTCAAGGAAGATACGTGCAAAATTCTAAAAATTTGAAAATTAGAGTTTCAAACCCCTGTTTTTAGGAAACCCCCTAAAAATAGGACCTATCCAAAATTAGTTGAAAATGATTTTCAAAGGATAAATTGGCTTCACGATCACACTAGTCAAGTCAAAATCACCAAAACATTTGTTTTACTCTAGTGGGTCTATTTTCATTTTTCAGGAGAAAAGCTAGAACCTCCATAGCCATTAATGGCAAATGGCCAGTACCAAGTTTCAAAATCTAAGCCTCAAAAGCTTCAATGAAGAATCCATGGCAAAAAATGTTCGAAAAGATGCTTCATGACGGAGGGGATTCTCAAAGGTCGAAAATGCTGAAAATTTTCTAAGTCTGGAAGATGCACACCTTGCTACCAAAAAGTTGCTGCGTAGTCAATGCCTTGGTGAATTTTTCAAGCACCCGTACATGCAGCATGGTGAAAGCAATTGCTACGGTGAACGCATCCGCATCGTCAACAACGGTGACCAAGTCAGTCGAGCTACAACAATAAACATGAAGCGCAAAGAGGTGAAGATCTTAAAGGAAATGATGAAGCTATAGTCAAAAGAGCCCCTACTAACCAGGGGCGCCCATGAGTTCAAGAGGTCAAAGGCAATCATCAAGTCTTGCCAAGACAGTCATCTCCTTTGTAATTTTGTTGGCTTTCAAACGCATCATCAAGCAGGTTCACCTGATTCATCGATCACCAACAACAAAGGCGAAGACAGAAGATGCTGAAAGCAAATAGCATCAAAGATAGTAATCAAAACATAAAAAAAAGTGCCCCTGTAGCTCAGGGGCACCCAAGAATGAGACTATCCAAATGTCAGTTTTTGAGTAAGCTTATCTCCAAGTGATCTCCTTGGCATCAACTCAGTTTTGCAACGAACCTATTCGCCAGTCTACAAGATGCATCAAATGACAGCAGCTGTTGAACATTCGAACACGTAAAACGAAGGGTAAACTGATGGACATCAAGGATAAAAGAGCCCCTGCTGACCAGGGCGCCCATCATTCTAGGCAACCAAATGAAGTTTTCTGCAGCTGTTTTCTACAAGGCATCTACTTAGCATCCTTTTAGCTTCGCGATCAATCCAATTGCAAATTTACAGGACCTGTCAAGCATTCGCAAACGAAGATCAAGCAGAAAACACCAAAGGTGAAGGCAAGATGAAAGACATGCAAAAATTGGCTAAGTGTCAAGGAAAATGCATCTTCCCAAAAACAGGCGCCCAGCTTTTTGAGCAATCAAATGCAGTCTATAAGCTCAGTAACCTCCAAGATGACCTCTATTTTGATCAATCTCAACAATGACACCATCAGTGAAGACAACAAACAAATCAAACATCTAACGACAGAGATCAAACTAGGACCGTTCATGAAAGTTTGCAACATGAAAATCACAAGTCAAAAGGTCAAAGGCGCCCCTACAGACCAGGGGCGCCCAAGTTTTTGAAGTACCTAAATCAACTTTTAGGATTCACGAAGCCAGTCATCCTTTTCAGGACTAAGTTGGTTATCCATCCTATGTTTCAACAAGATCATTGGAATCATCAGTCATCGATGATCTCAAATCAGAGCACGGCGGGTCGAATTGGAGGAATTGAAGAACACTCAAGCAAATTGACTAACACTCAAGAAAATTGACTAAGTCTAGTGAAAAATGCACCTTCTTGGGAAAAGGCGCCCAAGAATCAGAGGCATCAGACTCAGGTTTTAAGCTTTGCGGCTCCCATACGCACTTTATTAGAGTTGATTCAACTCAACAATGGATCTGTCAGCAGCACTTCAACATCAACCAAGCAACCAGAATCAAGGATCGAATGGAGGCACTTCGTCACAGAAAAAGAATGAAAAATGTTCAACTCCTCAACTTGGACGTGTAAAGTCAAAGTAGGCTCAGAAGACTGAAGTTGAGATATTTTAGAAGCCTTTTCATGTCTAAAACATCCCCAAATTGGAGGAATTTGCTCCAGTGAACTCCTGATCAGGCAGATTGACTCCTCAATGAGCATGTTGGCGCCTAATTGATGCTTGCAACTCCAAATCAATATGTATCAAGCTTAGGCGTCCATTCTTCATTATCTCTCTTTGCAGGTTGGAGCTCAAGAACGGATATTTTTCTCTCCAAACATCATTTGAAGATCTGACAAAGGGCTGTCTCGCTGTTCTTCATATTTTCAAAGAATTAGTTGCACAAAGGGATAGTATATCAGAGTTTGCATCTCCAAGAATGATTTTCTTGAAGGATCAGAGAGGCAGTTTATAACTTCCAAACTTCTTCCACTCTTTTTCTTCTATTCTTGTCTTAGATCTTCTTGCATGTCCAAGTAAACGGAGGTCTTTCACAGATTCGGTCTTTTGTGTATGATCAGCATAGCATATTCAGCAACACCCATGTGCCAGATTTTACCAGAAAAAAGTTGTCTTGCTACCCCTATTTTTTAGGGTTTCCAGAAAAAGTCACATTTCAAAAATCATACAAACTGGGTTTGTCCAGCTTTGAAATGCCAACAATACCCATGTGTCAAATTTTTTGGGACAAATAAGCCTTTGCTGCCTCTGAAACCTCTGCCCCAAAGGGCTCTTGCATGTACAAGGAAAACTGATTTTTGGGATTTTTGACATTTTGGGTCCATTTAGAAAATTATTCTAAGTCAAACCCACGTCTCAGATTTTTTCATAAAAATTACCTCTCAGCAGGTTATTTTTAGCAGTTATAGAAAAAGTTGTCTGAACATATCCATGTTTACAGTCAACAGTCGAGGCTTTCAAAATACAGTACTCTCAAGTTGAAATCAAGACCAAAATGGTCCTACTTCACGACTTTCTGAAAACACTCGACACGGACGTGCATGAAGTGAAGCCCATAGTCAAATTGGACACCTTGGAAGGCGTAAATGACATCACCGTTCAATGGATAGAGAAAATGTGGAAGGTAGTCATTCCAAACATAGAGCCGCCACCAGTTACTACCACACTTCATATCAACAAGGCTGGATGACGCAGCTACAAAGAGTATCGAGTACCAACAGAAGATTGCGAGTGGCGAAGAGATGCTGCGAAGAGATGCTGCGGAGACATGTCATCATCCTACGAAGCATTGATTGCCCAAAGGCAGAAGAAGTCAACAATTAGCTAGAGGAGTTGTTGACTAGAGGTGAAGAGGTGTAAAACACCCAATTAGGACGTCCTACCCTCCAAAATAGCATTTATGGCAACAGGAGTTAACTTGATGCCTCTTTCCAAGTTAACTCACTGTCCCACTAATCATGCATGTCTATTTCCACTAATTATGGATGTCTATTCTAGATCTCCACAAATTGTGGATCTCTATTTTGGAGGCACTTTTGTAATTGGAGTTCACTTTTAGTTTAGTTTTAGTTAACTGAAGTAGATTTCTAGTTAATTGTTAGGTTGCCTACTTTTAGACTTGGGAATAAATCTTGTAGATTGGCAAGAACTCATTGCTAACTCAAGGAGATTTTAGGGTTGCCTACTTCGTTGTGCTTCTATAAATAAGAGCCTTTGCTCATTATCTTGTAACTTTACTTCACGGCAGCAAAATGTTGAGCTAAAAAGCCTTCAACTTTGTTCGCTTAGTATATGTTCTTGAATCGTATTTGTTATAGTTAAACACCAAGTATAGCTTGTGTTCTCTCTATTTAGATAGGTGTGTTCAATCCATGTTCATGTATTCTCGTTTGATCGCTTCATGTGTGATTGTCTCTTTGACACAAGTTGCTGTCCTAAAGTGTAATCTTTGATCGAAGATTGAGATAATAAATCAGGAGAGCTACCTTGCCTTTGATCCAAAAGTCTCAAGTTTTATCATTGTATGTTGTTCTTAATAATCTTCTTTCGATCTACACCTTGGAAAGAGCATTGTTTCTCCTTGGGAATTTAGGCAGTAAGATTATCGTTCTTTGTTGTTTCTAGTAGTTTGCATTTCAGCCTACACCTCGGAAAGGACATAGTGCCTCCTTGGGAATCCTGCAATATAACCTACCATTTGAAGATTACTTGTGTGGATTCTATTTCGGTGTAAATCTGGGAGTTCAAAGCCTTCGGATGCATTTTGGGAGAAACATTCGTCTAAGTGATCAAACCATTTCGTTCCCGCTCCTATATTCTCTTGCTCTATTTATCTGGAGGAGATAGGATAGATTAAAATTTAGCTTAGTTGTAGTTAAGATCTGCAGAAACCAGAGAAAACCTTAGCTACAACGCTTGTGTTTATGCACCCTTGTGTCCTGTCGCTAAGTAAAAAGATAGGAACAATAGTTTACTTTACTTTTTACGCAAACATCAGCAACAAGAGGGAGCTTCCCCTCCTAATTGAAGAGTAGTTACTACACACTTGCAATAGTTGACCGTTTCCAATAAGCACTCCAGAGGTGCCAATTGATACGCCAACAAGTGTCTAATGCCAAAGGAGACAACTTAGCATCTCTTCTTGACTCCGTAGAGGCTCCTCCCAACTCATTAACATCCAAATCCACACACTGGTCTAAAATTTCAGAATCTAGTTGATCATCATAGAACCACGCCATACGGTTTGCTTTACCCTTGGCCCTCAATGGACAATCATGGTCTCTAGTGTAGGGTCCTTTGCACCAATAGCACTACTTTTTCCTTAATTCATCACATGACTCTTCATCAACCTTAGTTGCTGATATCTTTTTCTGATCAGCAACTAGAGGAGGGCTCTCATCCAAAGGAGTGATGGATTTAGGCGGAAACTACCTTTTTGGGGCAGCCAACTCCATACTACGTGCCTTTTTCATTGCATCCTGTAAGGTAGGGGGATCGAATGCTTTGATCCAACCTCTCAAAGTCTCAAGCAATCCCTCACTAAATAGAATGACTAATCTCCTCTCTTAAATGCTCGGCACCATCACTGACAAATGTTGAAATTCACCAATCTATGCCTCCAAGCTACCCACTTGTTTGAGCTGAGCTAGCTCTCTAAAGTAAAGCTTCGGGTCCTTCCAATTGAAGCACTCAATAAGTCTATTCGTGAACTCGTGGTAGGTAGTGATGAGATGGTGTTGAAGGGTTACCATGCCATGGTACCACCACTCATGAGCAAGTCCATCTAGGTGCAGTGTAGTGAACTTAATCACCTCATCCTCTCATATGGGCCTCAATGATAGGTAGTTATCCAATTGTTGGACCCATGATCTAGCAATGCATTTATCACTACCATCGAAGTGTGGCAAGGTGACCTTGCTCACAGCCTGTTGTAGGTCACGTGAAGCCTGTGGTGCCTATTGTGCCCTATGCTTTGCTCTAACTACTCCACCAGCTCTAGGCCTCTTCTGATCCAAAATCTGATTCAGCGTCAGCAACTCCCGAATTTTATTAGGTAAACTCATACTCTGCATAATGTCTAGTGATATCTCCTACAGTAAGAACATAAGGCTCTGGCACCTAAACAGGTGGAGTCTGTGGGGCTTGTGGCTCCTCTCTAGGGGCGAAAGTAGGTTGGTTGGGCCTATGAACTGAACCCATAAATGTAAAAGACTACTAAAATGCCACATTATGCTGACCCAAACCCTGTGTACCACTAGCCTGTCCCTGATAACCTGTGTGGTGTGGTGGAACAAATTGCCTCATGGTACCCATCAACTGAGACATCATGTCCAACATATTGTCGAACTATCTCCTAGCTCTGGAGTCAAGACTAAGCGACTCTACACGACCCTTATCTCTCTCAGCCACAGTGCCTGTCACACTATCACCGTCACTAGAACTGTATCTATGTATACCCAAAATGCCTGACACAGTTTCACCTTCCGGAACGGGAGGTGGTTCCCACTATTTTGTACCTCTAGTGTAATGTATAAATTCTTCACTCATGAAACTGCTACCTCACAGGATGGTAGGAGACTACTCTAATACCACTGAAATATCCCACCCCTTGTTGAGATATTCACTACTCTGAAAATCTACCTATGATTGCTAATGTTTTCAGGTTGTTTTGTTTTGTTCGACTTTGATGAAGATTTTTCCAAGTAAATGCATAAAATATACATGTACAAACGCCGGTTGAAGAATAATAATAAATTATTGCAAATTAATCAACTGCTGAAGCAAACCCTTAATATATTTATATTCAAATCTGATTTTCAATTGCTATGCAAATTCAATGTATGCAATCAAATCTATCTCTGGAAATGCAAATACAAATAGCTCTTCAATTTTCAGATGTATTTATGAAAGATTCGACATTATATCATACCCAAAGCAGCCATAGCAAGTTGAAAAAATAATTCTAGAAATGATCATCAGCAACTATAATCCTCATCAAATGGACGCCAGGCATGTTAGATTAGTTTCTCCACCTCTAAAACGCCTTGAAATGGTTGCCAATACCCAGCCGCCCCTATTGAAGGTGAAAAAGATCTGAAAGGCTAGACGTTTCAGCCTAGAAAGAAAACGCCCTCCATAAAAGTTGTATGGCCTTGCAATGATTGCATTGTACGGCCTGGCTGATGCATAAGTACGGCCCAACAAGCCTTGAACCAGCAAATAATACCCTCCAAATGATTGCTCTTCAAGATGATCTGAAAACTCTTCAAAATCCCTTGTTTTCTTATGATGATAAATTCTTCAATCAGCACATTAAGATTTCTGATTTAAAGCCTCCAATCATTGCAAACCTTAGATGCTATTTCATACCCATAGTAAGCAAAAATCTAAGAGAGACTACGTCCTCCAAGACTGAAATTGCAAAAAAACCCTTGGTTTCTCCTCCAACGCCAAAGCAACAAAGCCAAGTGTTTGAAATATTCATCAATAATGATTTTCATTTGCTTTTGATGCCTTTTATACCTCCTTGAGATGGCACAACTTCCAATGTGCTTTTTAATTCATCAAAATATATTTAATCATTTGCTTTTGTGTTGACTTTATGTTATATCATTACTTGGGCACCCATTCCAAAGTCACTTTATATTTTGATTTAAATCATTAAATGGCCCCATTAATATAAAGTCAAATAAGTCATTATGATATACACTTAATATAATTAATTATTATTAAAGTCTTACTTTAATAATAATTAAAATAACACAACTCCCTCAAAAATCATTATTTTCTAATTCCATCAGTGCCAGGAGGTAATCCACTGAACCCACTACTCACCCAAGTGCCTTACCAAAAATAGTAAGGATGGCCCTCTATCACTCAACTGACTTACTATAAATAGTAAGTGCATCAAAACGAAGCCAGAAACCTCTAAACAACATCGCTCCTGAATATACCAAGGGTCTGGAGAAATTAACACTACAAACTGCCACCTGGAGAGCAGAAAAACTCTAACACAGGGCCCTCTAAACAACATTACTAGCCTACAAGGACCTGATAATAGGCTAATCCTTCAACTCTAATGCTCACCAAAAAGGGGACATTACATTATATAGAGACTGCAATTGTCCAAACCATGGTCACATTTGCAAATGCATGTCTCATAATATTTGTCATTATGGTTCGCAATAAGTTGGTAAAAGACTATCTTCCATACAAATTCAATAGCAAGCTTGGTGGGGTGGCAACAATTTTCTTTTCTCAAATTGGTTATAATTAAGTTGCTAGTATTGCTCACTTACACTCAACAATAGCATAACAGTTTCCATATGCAATGGACTCTATTTATGCGGAAGTAATGTCACATTAAGGAAGAATAAGGTATTGGTAACTTGATATATTTGCATCCTTGTGTCTGCCATTTGTGGTACAATCAAGAAGGTAATTCACTAAATGCTTCTTGGTCTAAACTAGCATATGATACTGCATGTGCCTATGAACATAAATGCCAAAACTCTTGTCATGGAAGCATACTAATAATGGTGAAAATGTGAAAGGGCACATAGATCCTCTTGCTCAAAGTGGCTTATGCATTCAGATATGGGATCTAGGTGATATTTTGAAACACGTGAAGGGTAAAATCAGTGATGAGTTCAATACCATTATTGTTGATGAATATAAGATATATATTATGAATACTGACATGGCTATGAAGTTCAATGGCTGCAATTCATGGGACATTTCTCACAGTTCCATGTTTATGATGTACTGCACTCCATTATAAGTCCTCCTAAAGGGCTAGAACTCCAACTTGCAAAAGTCAAATTTCAACAAGAAGAAGAAGCTTGCATCCAAGGACAAGCAAAGATACAAACATATATTGATCAAATTTTAGATCAAATTTTACATTTTCATCTAAAATTTCAAAATTAGTTGGTAGAAAATGATAAAGTTTTCAAAGAAAAACTAAATGTCTTCAAAATATTGTTGCACAAGAAAGTTTTGCAGAAATTCAAAATCTATTTATGCTATGTTGGCATTTAAATTAGCACCTCTGGAGTGCTTATTGTAAATGGTCAGCTATTGCAAGTGTTACAGTATTGCTCCTTCGGATTATAGAGAGGAAGATCTCTCTTTGCTGATGTAATGTGTAAGAAAGGGTAGAGTAGACTAAGGTTCCTATCTTTTTGTACTCAGCGGTAGGACACAAGGGTGCATAAACACAATGCGCCGTAGCTAAGCTTTTCTCTGGTTTCTGCAGATCTTAACTACAACTAAACTAGCTTTTAATCTATCCTATCTCTTCAAGATAAACAGAGCATGAGGGCATAGGAGCGGGAATGGATTGGTTGGATCACTTGAATCCGCCGTCTCCTTAGAATATGGCCGAGGCTCTGAACTCTCGGATATACGCTGGGATAAGGTTTTATACAAGCAAACACTCTTTACGGTAAGTTGGATCTTTGAATTGCCAAGGAGGAGGAACTCCTGTCCGAGGTATAGGCTATGAAACAGCTTACTAGAAACAACAAATTACGATGACTTGGCCGACAAACTTGCTAAGGAGGAACCCCTGTCCGAAATATAGGTTGAAATTCAATCCATTAAACAACATCACACGATAACCGTTAATAACAAATATCCAAGGAGGAGGAACCACTGTCCAAGGAGGGAAATGAAACAACAAGCTATTTAACACAAAACGTTGAAAGGACTCAAATCTATGGATCAAAATACAAGCGCCTTCTAATTTTCTTCTTTGAATCTCATCAACAAGTTACAAAGGATTGGGACAGCAAAGGCACGAAATCATGCACAATTACGATCAACCAATCAACTCTCATCCAAAAGTGAACAAATAATCACTTTCAAACTTGTGGCAACAATGGCACAACAATTTTGCATAGTAAGTAAAGGTTAAACAAATAATGAGCCCAAGGCTCTTATTTATAGAACTCAAAGGAGTAGGCAACCCTAAAATCTCCTTGAGTTAACATATAGTTCTTGCCAATCAATCAAGCAAGATTTATTCCTAAGAAAGGGGAACAAGTAGTTAACTGGAAATCTACTTCAGTTAACTGAAACTAAACAAAGAGTCAACTAGCAACTACTTCAATTGACTGAAACTAAACTAAAGGTGAACTTTAATACAAAGTATGCCTCCAAAATAGACATCCACATTTAGTGGAGATTTGCGATCCACAAATTATGGAAGTCAATTAGACATCCTCAATTGGTGGGATCTAACAATGCATGATTTGTGGGATGTGGAGTTAACTTGGAAAGGGGCATCAAGTTAACTCCAATTACATTTAACATTTTTTTGAGTTGACTTGGAATGAGTCATCAAGTCAACTTCAAGTATCATAAATGCCATTTGGAGGGTAGGATGTCCTTCTTTGAGGTGCCTTTACAACTCGCCACTAGTCAACAATGCTTCTATCCATTCGTTGACTTCTTCAACCTCTGGGTAGTTAATGCTTTGCAGAATGATGACATGGCGCTTTAGCATTACTTCGCCTATCGTGAGCTAATGCTGGAAATCTATACACTAGGCAACTACCTCATCGAACTTGGTAGTCAAAGCTACAACTTTGGCTAGCTTGCAACCATTTGGATTATCAAGGAAGGTGTTGCGGATGACATCTCTGAATTGATTCTGCACTGTAACCAGCTCAATGTATTCTCCTCCCTCGCGCTGATATTCTATGTGAGGGAAGGATATTACCAATGTTCTTGCAAAGTTGATAATATTTGCGACAACCCGTCAGTAGTTGATCAGTTCTACTGAATGGGCATCATAGGCTTTCACCTTATATGCCAGCTGTTCTTTCCAAGCAAAAAGATGTTGCTTGTTCTCCTCAGAGTAGATTGATTGATGCGCCAATTGCAAGTCTGCAATTGTGGTTTCATCGCCTGGCCTCTTTTCTGCTATCTTTTGCTCTGATTGTTGAATCTCCACACGAAGTCCATGTGCTCTATCCCGTAACTGGTATAGATTTGCCAGTATGCATCGCCCTTGGAGGACAAACTCTTCCACTTGATCTCTCAAGTGTTTTCCATATGTCATCAATTGGTGATGGTTCTGCTCTGTGGGAAGATCCAGCAATTCCTATGGTAAGGCCAAGACATTCGGGGTGTCATGCATCAAGCTGGAAATGTACATCCTCAATTGTTGGTTTTCAGCCTTTAAGGCTGCTTTATCTTTTCCATCTTTAGCCATCCTTTCTTGGGTGCTCACTAAGGCGATTCCGAGAAGGTCTGCCTCCACCTAACATGTGGTCTTTCCGAGGTTAAGTTTGGACAATGTGAAGTCCACTTGTACCTCATGTATGATTTTATCTTCTACTGGACTAGCAGTCTCTATGATGAACTCATGTTCTGCATTCCTTTCCACGTGAACTTGCTTCTTTAACTTCTTCGCCAGCATGTCCTATGGGACATGGTCGAACTCTATGAAGTCAAGTTCATAGGAGGGCCTTTCCCTCTTCCTTCCTAGGAAACCCTCAAGCCAGATAGAATCCCGGCTAGCTTCGCTAGGAGGAATATGGGGCCCTTGAATGCCCGAAGTATGAGACTGTGCTGGAGTGACATCTCTCTGTGGCGAGTCCAACTCGATGGGGACTTGTGACTGTGTGATGGTGGTTATGTAGGTGGCTTTGTTGCTAACATAGGCATCGTTTCTACTATTGCTTCTGCGGCTGGCTCTGTCTCTTCAGGCTCGAGCTCTACAATGACTATCTCTATTACTGGCTCTGGGCCAGCAATTCCCATGACTATGTCAGGGGTATGTGTGGCTGTCTCCACGTATGACTCTTGCGGTCTTCCCCTCGTGTGTCCAGGCATTTGTAACCCTTTGGGAGGATTACACCATTGCTTTTGTCTGGGCTTCTTCCTTGATGAGGAAGGTAGTGTAGATTGAACCTGTGGTGGCTCTGTTCTGGGAAGTATTACCTTCCTTTACCTCTTGCTGTCGAGGTAGAGTTGACTGTTTCTGACAACTCTACTTGTTCTCTCCTCTATAGATGGGTTTTCCTTTGCGTACCAATCCACTCTTGGGAGTGGTTGTGAGTCCACTGAATCCACGAAGAATGAGGGGAGAATAACTTCCCCTTCATCATCAGACAAGCCCTAGATGTCCTCTAACATAAAGTCAACTATTTGAGAGAGCCTGAACCTGCTATAGTTTCTTCTTCGTACTTCATACTCATCGTCGCAATTGACCTAGTAATCTTCTATAGAAGATTCATGTGATGAGTGTTGCTCAAGATGCGCCACATAGAGACCTATGGGATCATATGACCTTCTCTCAATGAGGTATTTGAGATTTAGTCTCACCATTTCTTGGCTCATCAACTTGGCATCTACCGTTGTTCTACATCTATAGAGTCCCATCTCAACGGGAAAGTTCACAACTGACTTCTTCAGTCGCAAGTCAGTGTGAACTTCGGCCAACTGCCTTAGGAATTCCATGAAAACTACCCTATTTGAAGGGTAGCGTGGCATCATGGCGGGGTGTCCAATGTAGCCGTACACGCGTATGTAGGTGAAGGTAGGAAATTGGATAAACCAATCCGCCCAATCCACCATTGCCTCTTTGGCTGCTTGTGAAATATGTACATGCATCTCATGGTCTAGTTCTTGTACGGTGTGCATGATGAAGAGGTCACTTGTCCTTTTGAAGTGTCGCTCTGCTTGAGTAAACTCAAGACATGCAAAGTGTTCATGGACCTTCTACACACCTAAGGTCTCCACATTGTTTAATATCCTGAACTCGCCTTGGAACACAATCAGGTATACCAAGTAAGAACACATGTGGAACCTATGAGCCTCTAGAAACCCAGTAATCTGTTGGTGGAGTGTATCACTGATCAGGGTGGCCCAATCGTAATGTTCCCTCTTGCTGATAATCTTAACAATGACATAGTACATCCACGACTGAAACTAATTGCCCTCTTCCTATACAATGATTCTGCTGAGTAGAGTGATCAACACTGCGTACTCATCTCTAAATTCTCCTCATCCAACCAACTTAGGAAAGCTAGCCTTTTTCACTTTCAGCCATTTTTCTGCCATTATTCCTTGGCATTTATTCTTAGCTGCCTCGAATGCTCTGTCGCATTTTGTAACTAATTTAACCACGTTGGTAGGGCATGATGGAATACCAAAACATTTTTCAATGTCCTTGGGTTTCAAACTGCAAATTACTCTCCCATCCACTGATCTGATTTCTCTCATGGAAGGATTGTAATGCTTAATACAAGCGATTACAAGCTTCACACTCTGTAATGTGATGGGGATGGATACAGCTTGAAGCAATCCGAATTCCTCTATGTTCTGCAATGTGATCCGATTCATGCCCTCCAAGTCTTCTGGATCAACCACTGGATTCTTTTGATATAAGTCTGTGTCAATCGTTTTCAGGTAATCATGGTACAAGGCCGTCTTGGTCTTGTATTGTACCTGAGAGTACTGCATCCTGAAAAACTCAAAGATTGACTACACACTTGAGCCTGTTTTGACAATTTTTGAAAACCCCTAAAAATAGCGTCTATCGAGAACTATTTTTCCAAAAAAAATCTGGCACATGGTTTTTGTTCATGCTTCAATGCTGAACAAACACAGTTCCTCAGAATTTTGATTCTGAAACTTTTTCGGAAAAACCCCCAAAAATAGGGCCAGCAAGTTTGTTGTTTCTAGAAAATCTGACGAGATGGGTTTCACTGGAAAATTATTCTGATTCTGCCCAATTGATCAGATCTGTGGTAGCCTATTGATTTGTGTGACATGCAAAAAATACATAAGACAAGAAAAGAGGAAGTAGACAAGAGATGGATTGGAAGTTTTTATCTGTCTCCCTGAGAAAATCTGTCTCTAAATCCAGCCTCTGATAAGAAATCTTCCTCTGCCTCTGATCTTCAAAAAATATTGAAGAATTGTCAAAAACCTTTGCCAGATCTTGAAAGGACGTCTTTGAGAGCTTATTGTTGTTTGGATCTTCAACCTGCAAAAGAAATAATGAAGGACGCCTAGATATGCTTTATATAGACTCAAGCCTGAATCCTTGAAGTTTGGGCGCCTAACTAATGATCTAAGCCTGATTTGGCCTGATCTGGAGTTCAAAAGGTTGATTCCCACTGATCGTGGGGTGATTTGGCCAAGTTTGCGTCCAAAATATCTTATTTGGTCAACAAAACATGCCTTTGACCTTTTCAGGTGTCCCTTTTGAGTTTGAGTGCTTTTTCATCATTTTTCCATGTTGAATGACCCCTGTTTGATCCTTGCTCCAGATTGATCAGTTGATCTTGAGCAGTTGCTGATAGATTCACTGTTGAGCTGGATTTGTACTGAAGAGACGTGCCTTAGAGATGCTAAGCTGGAAAACTGAGTTTGAGGCTCCAGAAGACTGGGCGCCTTTCTTCAGCAAGGGCGCTTTTGCACTTGCCTTAGTCAATTTTTAGTGTTTGTTCTTCAACTTCTCCGTTTAGACCTTTCGTGCTCTGATTTGATATCCTTGTTGATTGACAAGTCGGACAATCTCGCTTGACGATTCATCAGGTGGCAAGCTCAATCTTGGAAAGGATGACTGGTGTCTCAGTTCCTGACAATCAGTTTAAGGCCTCAGCGAGCAAGGGCGCCTTTCTTCAGTAGGGGTGCTTTTGCTCTTTTTGATCAGTTATTTCTTGTTGAAAACTACTGCAGTTTGATCTTCATCATCAGATGATTGTCTTGTCAGAATCCTTTGCAAATGATTTTGTTGTCGAGGTTGATCTAGATGGAGGAGATCATCTTGGAAGTCCTTCAGCCTTTTGTCAACATCTGAGTGCCCAAAAGAAAGGGCGCCTTTCTTCAGCAAGGGCGCCTTTTTCAAGATACTTAGCACATTTTCAGTGTTCTTTCATTTTTGCTTTTCTAGCAATTTTTGCTTGATTGCCTTCTCAGTTGATCAATCACTGCAGCTGTTTGGTTCATCTCGCAAGGTCGCAGATGGTTTCATCGTGAAACTGGATCAGAGCTGGATAGAAATCACGAAGACAGCATTTCTCAACAGATGACATCTTCATCCTCCCTTCCAAGGGCGCCTTTCTTCAGCACGGGCACCTTTCTCCAGTCAAGCAGTCATTCTGGATGTTATTCATAACAGCCTCTCCGCCTTCTGTTGACAATTGACGGTGATCACTTTATCAGATGATCTCACTGAATGTTTCGTTGTCGACTCATCAGAACGCCGAGGATGACTGTGTAACAATCACGTTTGTACGATAAATTTAAAACTTTCAAATTCAGTCACAAAAGTAAGAATAATACCATAATGATAAAAAAATTTCCTTTCAAAACCATAAACAAGATACATCTTTTGCCACTTTTAACTATTTCATTCCAAATGAAATTACAAAGTAAGAAGAGTAACATACATACATAGCCTGTAGGCTTTTGACACCAATAGAAGTAAGAAGGTCCAGGAGTTCGTCCTGTCAAGTCTTAGATCATCAGTCGGGTGTTCGTGGAGGAGAAACATCACTCGGGCGCTTTTCCGCCAACCACGGACTTATAATGCGGTCCCCCGCACGATCATTTTGCAATGAACGGCCCTCCCTTCGAAGAAGAGATTGGTTGGGTAACCTTTAATGACTACCAACTGGACATAGTGTTGTGATCCTACAAAACTAGCTTTCGTGCATCCGGAAAATCTCAAACTAGGATGTATTTCGGGATCACAGTGAACTGACAGTGTAGTACTACATCTAAATGGTTCCTTACACTACTTTGGCCAAAGTGTTTACGTTCAATGAAGAACATAGGTCATATGTCACATTCACTAGCCAGGTTCAACTTGACTTAAGGCTATCTTATTCTACGCGTAGGTTGGTCTATCGGGGTAGTTCGTACCCTAGACTTCCTACAACAGTCTAACTACTAGAACGGAGAACATTTAAATAAGATTCTACAATCAATGCCCTTTTTCAGGATACTTTCATCCTAAAGAGCCAATAACTTAACTAAGTTATCTAGTTACTAGTTGAAGCTTATAACTCGTAAATGCTCTCGATTCAATCCTAGTATCTAGTAACTTGTTTACAAGCATATGCTCCATATATGGAGCCATTACATACTATGCAGTTTACTTTTCATTATCTAGTGTAAACCATACACTAATGACAATAGAAACCAATGAAAGACTACACGCATGAAACATTCTATTTCACAACTTAACAAACTTTTCTTCTTTCTTATTCAATCCTAAGTAACCTAGTTTTCAAACACATTTCTTTTCAGTCAAGAATATGATTCAGAATTATATCAGATTACTAGAATATTAGAAAGCATGTAAAAGCAAGAGATAGCATGCCTGGTAAAGCTTTCCAGATGTTGTGAAAAATGAGAGCTCTTCTCCTCAAGCTATCTGCCCAAGAACTATCTTTAGAATTTTCGGAGGAAGAGTAACTCCTTCTCTTGTCTTCACCTAATTGACTTTCAGCTCTCTCTCTGTATAAGTTCCCAGTACAGCAATCTGACAATTTTATACTACTGTTTCCCAACTCTAAGATTGCTTCTCTCAACTCAATCAGATAGTTTTCTTAACAGAGAATAATCTACAACTTTCTTACTAATGGCGAATTCTCTCTTAGCTGCAAAATGCTCTAAACAATATGAAAATCTTGATTGTGAAATTCGTGTCTATTATGGATGACATTCGCAGGTATTTATAGGGTTGCCATTTGAACTGTTTCCTCTTTCTATGGCGCCAGTACTGCCAACAAGACTTGGAATGATTCAAAGTAAAAACGTGTTGCATAATGGCAAGGTTTCGTTATGCTTAATCTGACAGCAATGACATTTTAATTCAATTCGAAATTGCTTAGTTCATAAAATCGTGACAGCTCTTGATTCAGGCGCGTTTTTACTGCTAGGTTAAATGACAAGTTTAATCTAAGACTTTTTCTCAGCTCCAATGGCGTCCACATCTCATTTCATTTGCCAAGCATGAGTTCAGTCGGCCATTTTCAGACGTCTGGCCCGAGTCGCGCGATTTTCCTACGCGTTTTTTTCTTTCCTTCCGCCATTTTTACGGCTCAGCTTTAATTTCGAATTTTTACTCATTAATATTTAAATAAAGTTTGATGTCATACTATGATGCATTTGGCAATGATTTAAAGTATAAAAATGAAGCCAAATAATTCAATTCAATGAAGAATTTCCATTTTAGAGAAAATCGCGATTTTATTCCCTTCATCGATTTAGTCTCATTTCTCTATGGAATAATTATTAAAATGTTAATTTACATATCATTTTGATTTTCAAAACTTTTATTTTAATACATTTATATATATTCTATTTTATTAAAATATTTGTATAATATAGTTTTTAATTTGCATAATTATTTAAATTAGTAATTTAAATAATATCGTATACATTTATAAAAACTATATTATATTTATATTTTAATATAATATTAAATATATAAATATACTTATCTTTATACCTATACATATATATATACATCTACATTATACGTCCATATACTGTGAGCCAGTCAATACTATATGTAAACATGTATATGTATATATATGTGTATGTATAAATCCTGAGGCAATATATCGTTATCATAAATATATATTCATTCATCACGTTAGTTGTGGATACGTATACTTGTATATATATTTATATATATACTTTACGTATAAGTATTCATAAATACACTTATATCGACGCACACGTATGGCATATCCATCTGCTCAATACGTTGTATCGACATGAATGTACTTATGAGTACTTGTACATATCGTATTCATATGTATATATACAAATACACATCCACCTCTAACAAGAAATATTACTCATAAGATTATACTGGCAAGCATCGCTTATTTACACATTCAGAAGTAGATACGACTCCTAATGATACTAGACAAGCCTACGGATGACTTACCTTTAACCAGTACAATGACTTAGCTTACTCAGTTCTATGGTTTGTGTGTGTATGTCCAATTGGTATCCATTACTGTTTACCCGACCAAGTTCTTCCCCGAGTGATATCTCTCCTCTGCCTGGAGGTACGAACCTGTTTCCTGCACATCATGACATGCCAACGGAAGTCATTTGCTCAAAACCAAGGTAATATACATAAAGCATCGTAGAAAGTTAGAACATTATTCCATAACTCAATATGCTAATTTCATTCAAGAATTACATCAATAGGAGTATCAGATAATGAGACAATCATTAAGACACTTTCAATTGATCACAAGAACAATTTAATTTATTCAACAGAAAGATTCAAACATTTACAATGTACTTCCTATGTAGTAGTAGCTATACAATCGGGGTGTAACAGACTGCCTTGGAGGAATCAAGAGACTGTATTTGGCCCCTGAGATTCAAGGGTGCCTTTCTCTGGAAAGGGCACTTTTAGCATCTTGAGTTGGTTTCTCCTTCGTAGCATTTCCAGAGTTAGTCAAATTTTGGCCTTTTCCAATTTTGAGAATCTCCTTTGTCAAGCAGCATCTTTTTAGTCCTTTTTCGCCATGGTTGCGTCATTGAAGCTTTTGAAGTTCAGCTTTGTTGGCGTTTAAATTCGCACCTCTGGAATGCGTATTTGAAACGGACAGCTATGCACAGATAAACTGCTCTTCAAATTAGGAGGGGAAGCTCCCTATTGCTGATGGTGTTTGAAAGAAAGTAAACTAAAACTAAGTTGCCTATCTTTTTGATCAGCTTAGAGCACAAGGTTTATTAAACACAAACGCCACAGCAGAGATTTTCTGACTTAAAGAACTTCAACTACGACTAACTTAAACTAAAGACGTTTCTGGTTTCTCAAGTAATAGCAGAGCGAGAGAAACTAGAAATGGACAAGGTAGATTTTCTGACCAAATACTTTAATGAACTATCTCTCAACAAACACCTACACACTTCAATGCAAGTTGAAATCAATATTATAAAAGTAGAACACAAATAACGGAAACCTGAGATTTTATATCAAGGCAAAGGAGGCTCGTGATTTTATTACTCAAATCTCTAGAACAAGCTCACTTCTAACATGCCTGGAACAAGAAATTGCAGCTAAAGAGGCTTGCAATCTTGCTCTTCACACAATAGAAACAGCAATCACATTAACTCCTTGTTGGCTAAAGAGGCTCAACAATTTGCTATCACAACACAATTGAACAATACTTGAGTAACAAATAGAAGGCACAATAGGCTCAGCGTTTTGTTCTCACTAGCACGGTTAAAAAACTAAATGAGCAAAGGCTCTTATTTATAGAGAAGCAGAGGAGTAGGGAACCCTAAAATCTCCTTGCTTTCACAATCTAGGGCTTGCTCAGCAAACAAGCTTTATTACTAAATCTAGAAAGAAGATAACGTCTAAAACCCTAGAAAGCAGAAAAAGCGGGAAACGCCAACTATCTTCTTTCTCTTCTCAAAGAATGGATAAGGATTATTCCAAGAATAGAAAGAAAGCGGGAAAGAAAGCTTCTAGAAGAAAGCTGCTTTAAAGCTCAATCACATCCGCTAGGAAATTAGAAACTGTGTCCCGGTTCGATGCATCTATGCCCTCAATGGCAAAGCACCGCTTTTCAAGAATATCTTCAGCATCTGTGATAGATCTCAGAAAATCTTCAACCTCATTGGCCGCTTTCTCGAACTTTACTAACATCACTGAAATATGGCCTATCCTTCCGCCAACTGGATTGCAATTCGAACAACACTCTGGAATTGATCCTGTACTTCATCAAGCCCGACGTAGGAACCATCTTCAAGACTGTACCGAGAAGGAATCTCTGTGATGAACTCACTGATGAAAAGAAGAGCTTCAATCACCCTTTGTCTGTAGACGATGAACTCTTCGGATATCATCTCATAAGTTTTAACTTTGAAAACATGACGCTCTCTCCAAGGCGGTAGATCGAACACCGGCTTGATATGATGCAAGTCTGTCTATTTTGATGTAATCGTGATAGAGAGCTAATTCAGTCTTGAAAACATTGGGAGTGTACTCATTTCGAAAACTTGAAGAACGATGTAAACTCGCCAGGTAAGTTTTGAGCAATTTCTATTTTTAGAATGTTGATTTTCTTGCTCTCAATGGACAAATTTTTTGAAATTTTTTCTGAGATATGGGTTTTGCTCAGAATTTCGTTGCAAGACAACCCAGATCGTCCGTTTTTGAAAATTTTGAATTTTGCCTAAAAAGAAGCAAACCCTAATTTCTTCAATTTTTCCCGAAAAAAAGCTGGCACCTGGGTTTTGTTCAGAACAAGATTTGAAATGGACCCAGTTGATTAGATTTGCAAAACCTTGACGGTTGATCGAAAAAGCAGCCGACCCTAGGTTTTGAGATTTTCTTGAAAAAAAGCTGTGATATGGGTTTTCTTCAAAAGACTGATTGGAGAGGACCCAGATGGTTGAAAATTGAATGCACTGAGGTTTTCACTGACATGCAAAATAAAAGCAGCTGCTGCAACCTGATGAAGTTCTTGAAAATTTCCTTCAGAAGATTGAAGAGAAAAGACCCAGATGATTGAAAACTAGAAACCTTGGCCTTCCCTTTGAAAAGTTTGATCTTCTGGATGAAAAAGCTTGAAAAAGCAAGGGTTTAAGTTGCTGGTCTAAAAATTTTGATGAAAAACCAGCAAGCTATGCTCTTGAATCTTGAAAAATTTCTTCAAACTTGCTGCTCCAACTTTCTCCTTTGAAGGCTACCTGCAAAAATAATGAAAATAACATGAAAGAAAGATGTTAAATAGACTTAGGGTTTTGTTTTAGGTTTTGCTTTCTTTTGCTTTTATTTCCAAAAACCCTAAACCTCAGCTTCATTGAACTTGGACGCCTCTTTCTCCTTGTAATTTTGAAAATTTTGAAAATCTTGAAAAATCTTCTAAGGCATGAGAAGTTGGGCGCCCTTCTTCACCAGAGGCGCCCACTTTATCAAGACTTAGTCAAATTCTGATAATTTTCATTTTCTCTTGTTCTGACGTCAGTGTGGATACCCTCGTTCAACGCTGAATTCCGGATGACTAGATTGTTTGACAACTGCACCGTTGAATTCGTCGCGGAGCTGACAGAGAATTGAGCAACTTTGATTGGAGACACAAACCCTAATTTCAACATCTAATACCCTAAAAAGATGGGCGCCTTTTCTTTCCTGGGGCGCCCAAGTTTAGCAGTGTTAGAAAATTTTCACCATTTTAAATTTTTCTTCCTTGTTCTTCGTGCAAGCTCATGAACTAGCCTTCTATCGAATGCTCTGAATGTTGAATCTGTCATCTGGCAGCGGGACGACCTCCATTAGTGACCTCGGAGATCCAAATACGCTTCTGAAAAAGCAGAATAGACCCACTATTTTGAGATCCTAACTGCACCAGCCTGATGTGAACGTATTTTTAGCCAATCAAAATCAGTTTGAACATTATCGGGCCAACTTTCTATTTTTAGAAAGTTTTGCCAGTATCCGTTTCTAAAGAAACCCAGAAAAACCCAGAAAACGTTACTAATTTTAGAAAATTTCTAAAAATAGCAATTTTCCTAAAATTTAGGGATGAAGAATTGAGATCTGGGTTTTGTAGGTTAAGCTGCTCTGAGCAGACCCAGATCATCAGATTTTGAAAATATTGTGTTTTAATCCCTCATGCAAGACATGCACACCGAAATTTTGACCTTTTTTACTAATTTAACAAGACTTTTACTCATTTCTTCAAAATGTCTAAGTGTAACAAAAATTTTAATTTTGGGGTACAAGCTTTCAGCACCTAGTACTAGCCAATCTGCCATTAATGCCTGCAGAGCTCCTAACTTTGTTCCTGAAAAATAGAAATAGACCCACCAAAGTCAAATATGTCTTTTGATGATTCTGACTTGATCAGTGTGATCGTGAAGTCGATTAACCTGATCAAAATCATTTTCAATCATTTCTAGGAAGGTCCTATTTTCGGGGGTTTCCCTGAAAATAGGGGCGTAAAACCCTAATTCTCAATTTTTCAAAATTTTGCACATGTTCTTTGACAGAAACCCACAAAAACCCTATGTTTGGTTTGACCTAAAACAAACTTTTGACGGCATTTTTACATGATTTAGCTCAATTTATACAAAATGCCAAAAATATTTTGGGTACAACATGCTAATATATATGAAAGAAATCATAGTAAATTTTTGCTTCTTGTATGGAGAATTCAAGAAGGCTATTTGAAGGTTTCAAATTTTTCAACTCCTAGTTATATTAGTGGTGTAGAAAAAATATGGTGGTGAGTTAATTTTTCACAAAAGATGGCCCCCAAGAGAGTTAGATGTTGCAAGAACAAAACACATAGCCAAGTTGGGCATGTCTAAGGATTCTACAAGATCTTTGCAAGAGACTATGAATCTGTAAGAACCGTAAGTTCTCCCCAAACTGAAACTCTGTATTTCTGACGAAGACTTTTGAACTTGTGTTTGATTTGTTTTGGGTTTTTCACTTTTTTTTGTGTTTTTGAAAGTTATTTGCTTTTTTTGTATTTTTTGAAAATGATGCCAGGCATAAAAAGAACTAAGAAGAAATATGCAAACTATTGTAAAAAAACAACTGCTGCAAGAAAAGATATTATTTATTGATTATATTTTAAAAGCCTTACATACAAGCATACCCGGAATGGAAGGAGTATCATAATAAAATCTGGAAATGCTGACAGCAATGAATTAATCTGATAAATAAATTGATCTGCCTCTGAGATGACTTTCTCCACCTCCAAATCGGCCCAAAATGCCCTTACAGGGAGTGACGCCAACAATGAAGGTAGAATGAGCCCAAAAAGCAAGGCAATTTGCCTTAGAGAAAACACGCTAGGCCTGGGAGATGGTACGGTTGGCCTATTTTAGAATGTATGGCCCCTTGGAAAGTGTGCCAGTGATTACAAAATGCAGCCCTTGTTAGGTTCACCTTTCACAATGTAAAATCTGCCTGAAACCTTTGATGAAAACTCTTCAAATCTCCACAATATTGGCCCCTGAATGAAACCAACTCTCATAGGCTAACTTCAGTTGATGTTGCACAACCTCAAAAAGCACAAACAATGGAGAATGAACATTCTCCAATTCCGGAAAGCTCTAGAAATGCAGAAACCCTTGGTTTCTCTCCTCTAATGCCACAGATATCATAAAAGATAAATTAACAAATGCTCAAGAGATGAATCGATTTTCACTTTGGCTCCTTATATGCTTTCTTCAAGGAAGTCGATCCCTAATTTTGCCTTTTTGATCATTTAAATAATATTGAGTTTGCACTTTAGCAATATTAAAATAATGTCTTGAAGTTGGTGCCCAAGTCATTAATTATAAAGTGGCCCCGTTTTAATGTCTCCATGACCCATTAGACATAAAGTGCAAATATAACATTATTTTATAAACTTGTGATATTAATTATTATTAAAGTCACCTTTACTAATAATTAAACGTTATAACTTGTGCAATACACCTTATTTCTTCAAACCAACTGAACTCTGGGATTGACACTACAAATACATCACGTTTAGGTGCCCGGCTATAAATGGTAACACTAGCTGGATGACTTACTATAAATAGTAAGTATGCAAACTAAGCCCCCAAATCCTCTGCAAAGGCCAAACCTGAACTTAACAAAGCTCTGGAGAAGCATATTGCCATCAACTGACCAAGTATTTGCCTCAAAAGACCTTCTATGCAATCCCATTAGCCTACAAGGGTCAACTAATAGGCTAATCCCACTGACAACTAATGTCTAGCTAGAAGGGGACATTACAGAATCAACCAGCAAAGCAACATAAGAATGAGAAAGGTGAAATGTATACGACACACAAAGAAATGGAGAAAGCTTCACAAGAACTACATGAACAGACCTTAGAAAAATTTGTACAATTGAATGAAACTACTACATCACACAAGGAAATGAGGACATAGATTCGCCAACTCTAAAGGATGATTTGGGATCCTAGTATTGCTATGATTGTCATTTGGGAAGAGTCAGAGCTACTGAATTTGCATTGCTTGAGGACAGTAATTTTGGGAAGGGGGGACTCTCATGTCCCATTTTTTAATTAAATTGATTGGAGATCCATTTATTTACTTCCTATGGGCTAAGGGGATAATGTTAGGGGAAATAATTTAATAATAAATTATTTTATGTTAGTCCCGATAACTTTATTTTAAAACATTGTAAGAAGACAACTTAAATATTATTATTATTTTAATAAAATGGTCATCTAAATGAGACATTATAAGGCCTTGTGTAATATTTTAATAAAAAGTGTTTTTGCACATTTTTTGGAGGAATTTTTGGAATGAAAAAGAAAATCAAAGGGACCAAAAAGGAACTTATAAAAATAAGAGATTTGCTCAAAGGAAATCATCCATTGTTTATAAAATCATAACCCCTTTTTATCTGATAGCTTGGGCACTTGTGTTCATCTATTTCTCCTAAGGATGAAAACCATAGGCATGCAAAGATTCAGAGGACAAAAACCATCTTGGTTTTCAGACGAAAGCAAAGTATGAAAAACCTCTTCCTCTTTGAGGCAATGTCATCTAGGCATTGCAATTGAGCTAAAAGGATTGCAATGTGTTTCCAATTTCCAATTGGTGTGTAAGTTTCATAGGTTTGCCTCTAATTAGAATTTTGTTACATTTCAATGGACCCATCCAATACTAACCTAGAATGGTTACATTTGGAGGAAGACAACTTAAATGATGATCAATCCTAAATGTTCTAGGTTACAGTTGGAGGAAGACAAATTAAATGATGATCAATGCCAAATGTGCTTGTAACCATGTACAGATTCTTGTGGAAGTTCCTGTGATCTAAAATGCAACTAAACTGTACTGCCACATAGCTAATACTAATGTGATCATTTAAGCCAGATATTTTACTTTAAACTGTACTGACACATAGCTAATACTAATATATTATCCTACAACATATGCAAAAATTGTTCGCTGGTGCCTATGAAGAATCTACTTGGTAGTACTAGACAAAGGGAATTCAATAGGATTCAAAACCCTAAAGAATGATTTGTTCCATGAGTGGGAAAATAGCCATAAAAGTTACTTCATTCTTCAAATGGTAAGCAAGCTTGTGGAAGTATCAAATATCTCGAAAAAGCTACTAGCATCTAGATAATCATGTCAGCCAATTACTTATATATAACCAAATTTTCTGCTACCTTAGTGATGCACTTAAAATAGTAACCAATAAATCAATGGAAACCTTCATAACTTACTTTAAGAAATTACAAGCATAAGTAACTATTAAAATTGACTAATCTGGGTAATTTCAATTGTAGAGAAGTGGCTTGTCACTGAAGTTAATCAAATGCATAGCATCAAAGTTATTACATAAGAGCTTGAGATTGTCACTCAGTTAACAAGACATGGATGAAAGTATATTACTCAAGTGGCCATATTAATAGATGATTTATGTTTATCTGATATAGTTCAATACCATGATCTCTTACAAAATTGCTCCTGGAGTAAGATATGTACAATTTTATATTTCCCAACCTCCCGTTAAAGTGCACTTATTTGTGGGGGAATTGAATAACTGAACTAATTTTCTCTATAAGTATTTATCAAGCATATCAATGCAAACTATTGAATGCCAATACAAACAGAGCAATAATCATATTATGCTATAGAGGCAATATTAACATTTTATTTAGGATAAAGATGCTAAAACTTTACCTTGTTTAGTTTTCCAGCACAATGCCCCTTCTAGAAGAGTCAATGACATCTGGCGAAAATAAGAGTGCATATTATAGTTAATTCTGTTTGCTTGTCTCAATATCATAATTGGGTCAAAAGTTACAATGTCCTTTCAATAATTAACATGTTCAAAAGGTTGAAATCTCAAAAGAAATTCACATATTTAGCTTGTCCTAGGAATATCCCAACATTTCAAAAAAGTCTGTGGCCATGGAAACAAAGTATGACAAAAGAAACTAAATTACAAAGCAATATATCAAACCTTTGGTAATTGCTCAGCTAACAGACTGCACCTGCCCCTCATTTCATGTGCATTACTACATGATTGGACCTTTATCCAAAAAAAAAAAATCAAATGATTAATATGTACCATACATTCATAATGTGCATCACAAAATGTTTTGAAAATCATCTAGATATACATTAATATGAATGGAAAAGAGAAGTGAAATGTGTCTACATCAAAATGAAGAAGCATTTATCACGTTTCTAAAGAAACCTATCAAAGATATATCAACTTGGATAGGCATGCATGCAAACATTCACTGGCAGTATGAAGAAGAATCATTCTTTTGAGTACCAACATTGCACTTCAAATATTTGATGGCCTACTTGAACATATGGATTATAAAAAAGCTGGTCTCAAACAACTCAGCCCTAGGATGATTGGAACAAAGATCTTCCTCTTCAAGGGAGCAAGCTGGTTTCCTCACAAAGCACTCCCCAATAAATCCAAATTGCAATTTCAAATTACCTGTATCCAGAAATACAAAATAGATTTGCTACAATCCATTCAGCAAAATGTCCATAAGAAGATTATCAGGGCTTCTCTCCCTACCAAAAAGGAAAATGGATTTTAACTGAGGATGTAAACCCTAACAAAGGTAAAATATTCCATGGATGAAAATCAAGATAGTCTCTGACTGCTCAAGGAAAGGCCCCTTATCTAAAAATTCATAGGAGGCTTTCCAAAACCTTTGAAAATATGGCTTTAATAAGACTAGAAACTCCCATTGATCTATAGATATTCTCAGGATGCCAAGACCATCTTCTCCATCAAAAGAGAAAAAGAATTGATTTTAAAAGAGGCCCTTGGTTTGTGAAAAAATCAGGTTTATTAGTGAAGCATCGATTTCCTACCTTAAATCCCACACAGGATCTTTTAAGCACAGTTTTTGTATGAGTCAAGTTATGCTTGCTTCCAAATGAACATTAACAAGAATACACTCTTTATAAACTTAGAGTAATAGGCGAGTACATAACCGCCTCCAAATTTAATAAGTATCCTCCAGGATTCTCATCTATGTCAACATTGCTAGAAATACCATTGCCTAACCATAGCATCTTAGACATGGGAGGGATTGAATTGGAGCAGTTAATTGATTATGATAATATACCCTTTCCATATAGGCTATCTCCTAAATGTGTCCATCTAACTAGGATCTGTTCTACTCACCAACCATACAAACATAACTACTAATCAAAGAAGTTAGATCCACCTACTCTCAAGAATGTTAGCAAAAATCAGCTAACCTTCCCAAAGAGGAACGATTGTCAAATTACAAAAGAAAACCCTCACAAATTAAGGACAAATTCAAAAGAGCATATATATGTGAAGGACAGCCTCCACAAACCTAGAGAAAACAACTCAAAAAACTTTTTAATACTCTGGCCTCATAGGAACACAATGAAGTCAAACAAATCAAAATCAAATAACCAAAGAAATCAACAAAAGCCACCAGGAATGAACTTAGGACCAAAGAAAATATTTCCAATTCCAACATCTACTCTACCTACACAAAACTCTAACCAAATGGTTCTCACATTAGCCAATGCTTCAAAAACAATAACAAGATATAAAATTTTCAAAGGAAAGACAAAGGCTCAATCTAAATTTTAAGCCTTGATTATCCAGCACAAGCACTCTAACGAAAACCAAACTCCAGCATTACAGGTCACCACAAAATCCTGTTGAGGGAAGCACTAGGAAATTTTGAGAGCATAGTGTTAGAAAAAAATTGTCTACTTTGCGATTCTTATCTACATTTCTGCACTCATTTTGGCATCCATTCACCTAGTCTTCTTTTACATCATTTAGCATATTTTTCAAGCCTAATTACCAACCACAAATATGCAAAAGCTGAATGAAAAGTCTTAGAACCTTCCACTCTGCATATCCCTTGAATCTAGAGCTTTGTTCTTCCAAGGATACCAATGCCTCCGACACTCATGTGTATGCTCAAATTTTAAATTTTGGTCCCAACAACTATTTTAACCCTAGTTTCAACTACATTTCCTAACAATCATTCATATAGAATCTTCATATAAACCTAATTTTGACTATCATTTGAATCTCTCACTCCCACACACTCTTGGTCATCTTTATTAATGCACTTCTTCGTTCATACTAAATTGTTAAAAGGAGACACCATGGTTACAAGGCAGCAAGCTTCAACATTACTGATGTGAAGATTGAAGTTCTCTTTACCATTTGGACTCAAGCCATAGCATCTCCATTAGGATTCTTCCTCCCTCCTCATACTATCTCCATAGCTCTCCTCTTCCTTGACATTTTCCATAGTTTTCCTCCATTATTGATCCTCCATTGATGCCATAGTTTCCAAAACTGTTCTCCATCCTCTCTACATTGCAAATAGGAAGCCTTTTTCCTTGTCTCCAACCTTCTCCCTGCATTTCTTGTGACATTCCATTTCCCTCTTGACCTCCATCCACTTGCACACACCACATTGTACCCATACAAAACTTTATATAGTGTCAAGTTTAAAGCTAACATCTATTGTTTTCCCAAGTGCAAGTCATGATTAGATCTTGTCCAATTTGTTTTATCTTGTTGTCTTTGTCACTCTTTTCTAAATGTTCACAAAATCATGGTAAAGATCTCTTGAAGTGATCCATCCTGGTGAAGAAAGGGAGGTTGCCTTCAAAGATTTTTTCTAAGCCTAAAGACCAACCATGCACCTCTATGCAGAGAAATTTAAGTTGTGTTCAAAACTCAAAGAAAATGGCTAAGGTATGAGGTCAAGGGTGCTGTAATGTCCCCAATCCTAATTTGCCCTAGAATTCGCCTATTGATCACAAATTACAAGTTAGGGTTAGGGTTTTCACCTTTTCAATAAATATCTCTTTAATGATGTAATTTTGGATTGAACCCTGCTTTCACCACACAAATAGCATTCCCAGATATGTATAAACATTTGTTAGCATTAGGCAATTGCATCACATTTATAGATTATCAATAATACAACCTATTGTGAACTAGGAGGAGTGGCATGGTGGGTCCACCCGAAGCCATTTACCAACCTAAGAGATTGTATACCACAACACTCCCTGTTGGTGACTCGTACCTTCTTTCCCCAACCATGCCCTTGCCTTGGCAAACACTTGCCCCCTTGTGGAACGGCGGAGCTTATAGGCAGTCTTGGCAATTTCACCCCTCCATGGCCCATCCTTCCCATTTAGTTTTGAGCAAACTGTAAGTGAACTACACCGCTCTTCTCAAGCCATCTTCCCCAAGGGGTTTACAATCAGTTTCAAACACTCATGCATACATTATCATATGAAATACATTTAACTATTCATTGCAAAAATGTAATGTCCCCTTCTCAGCAGTGATCAGTTCAGAGGACCGTTAGCCTATTCCGAAGACCCGTAGCTAGTCGGAAGCTGGAATTAGGGTTTCCAATCTTCTAGGAGGTTGTTTCTGCATTTTTTGGAGTTTTGCACTTGGAATTGGGGAATTTGGATTGCAGATTCTTTCTGGGTTTTCAGAGAGCTTCGCAATGGTATCGCATGCACTTCGATCCGAGCAACTTTCTGAATTTACTATTTTTAGTAAATTCTATTTTTGGCAGTGGTCCAGTTGGCATCAACTCAGCAGGCTTTCCTCTTCAGGCAGTTCAGTGGGGTAATGTGGATTTTGGCTTTTTGGTGAAATTGTTGATAGATATTTAATTATTTAAGTGGCTAAAGTTATATTTTAATATTATGACCCCTTGGCCTAGTAATATAACTTAATGTTGTTCTGAAAGAGGGGACTCAAGGGTGGATGCCTCATCAAGAGGTTATTTTAATATTTCAAAGGTTGGAATTATGACTTGGGGAAAGTGACGCCACTTCTTGAGAGGGATTATTTATTAAAGAAAAATATTTCATTCTTGAAGTATGGGACGCCAACCTTGGAGGAGGAGAGAGTCAACTCAAATTTGAAATGGTTTGTCTTCTTGTGTTTGGGCGCCACATTCTAGAAGCTGTTAGAGACTCTTCACAAAGTTATAAAAGGTGGCCTTGGTTCTTCATTGGGCATCCATGAACAAATTATATCGTTATGTTGCTGAAATGGTGAGTGAATGCTTCGAGGGATGCATACCTCCTAGCTTGGGCTTGACTTCTTGCTTGAAAGCTAGCAACTAGTTGAGATATTGTTGTTCTTATTCTCTGAGAGTAGATTGGAGCACATTGTAGTTGAGTTTCTTGCATTTCAATCAGTTTTTGGAGTTGTTGGTCTAGTGTAGCTGATTGAGGTTTTTATTCATAAGTCATTGAGTAATTTTATTTTGGTTCTGGGTAGTTTTCATATGCATTTGCCAGCTAGGGGCGACCCTTTTTGGAGAGTTTGAGAATTTTTGGTTGAGTGTGGATTTTTCTAGCATAAAATCACCCCTCTTGAGGTTGTACCTTACTGGGCTGTCTTGGGAGTTGTGCCACAAAAATAATATCAGGTTTTAGTTGTTGTTTATGGTCATGAAGTTAGGCGCCATCATCATTAGAGTCTTCTACATCAAGTTTGAAGTCATTTGGTGAGGTATTGGGAGTTTGGTGAGCATTTTAGTGAGTTGTTGTGTTGCTGGTTTATGCATTTCCGTGCTGGTCTATCAGAAATCAGATTGTAGGAGTTGTCCTTGGGGTTGGGATTCAGTGTGGTTTGAGTCATTGAGGATAGGAGAGTCATATTTAATAATTGCAGCATTGAGACACTTGATTACATTGATATTGGCAGGAGTTCTATCATTTTGTAAGGTTGAACAGTAGTACTGTCAACTAATTTCAATTCTTGCTAAGTTTCATTTTAATTCCCACGACTGTGGAAGAGACTGGCCATTGCTTAGTCTTCATTGTATTGCATTTGGATCCTCAGCACCCTATGTTAGCACCTCACCCATCACGGGTCTTGAGTGCACATTCTTGGTGTTTGAGTTACTTTCAGCATTGCATCGTTATCAATAGATTCTCCGCCATATGGTAGCACCTTACCCACCTTGGGTTTGGAGTGCACATACTTAGTGTTGAGTTTACTTTTCAGCATTGCATCATTCTCAGTTGTTCCTCCGCCATATGGTAGCGCCATACCCACCTTGGGTTTGGAGAGCACATACTTGGTGTTGAGCTTTCCTTCAGCATTGTATTCCTTTCCAGTATTGTTTTCAGTTTGAGCTCTAACGACCCTCAGCACCATGTGCGAGCCCCTCACCCACATTGGATTTTAGGGTCCACGTCTTGGGTTGAGTTACTTCAACATCATTTTGGTTTTGAGCTAACCTTAACAGGTACTTGTTGCATTGCAAATTGTTATCAAAAAATTAAAAAAAAAATTGGGTCGGCTCATTACAAAAAATGCATACACATGTAAACAAAGACTAGCAAAAATACACCCGAATATAAGATATATCTGATAATAGCAATCGGTGGTTATGACTGGTCAGATTCTCTTTTGTCTCCTAGTCGGTATGTTTCTTCTCCTTAATCAACCTGTTCTCAAAAGTCACAAGATATTGCTTAAAGAGAAACAACAGATTAGTTTCAATTGTTTAATAACTAATACGAATTAATAATTGCTACAAGCATCAGTATTGCATAACATATATATGTTTCTACTTACTTTCAACCTTTCCATAATCACTTCATATTACACAGGTAATTGGTAAATTAATTGATGTATTAACAATGAGCGAGACGCTCAATAAATAGTTTACAGGATTTACAAAAATGGAAAGTTTCTAAAAAGAAACTCCAGATAAGATCGGAGACGATCTTATCTCTATCTTACAATATCTTACAATATTGAGCATTAATAAATAAATAAACATTATTTTAATACCCTCTCTTAATGCTCAATCTATCAACTACACCAAGATACCCCGAATTTTCAAACTTATCTATCTTGGCGACTTGGTGAGAATAATGGCATGCGATCCTGTCGGAACATCTGACAAATTTGGTAATCCGTCTTCAACCGGCTTAGAATGAAATGACAATGAGTTTCCATGCTTGGATTTAAGCTCATGGAAGACAGTTCTTGTGGAAGTTGAGAACTCCACTGATTATCGAGAACAGAGAGTCCCGGACCTGTGAGATATTTCGCTATCTACTGAAGCATCTGGTAGTAATGCCTCACATCTTTGCTTTCTTTGCTCCCCAGATGCTGCATACGTAGGAGAGCCCTTTTCTTTGCTTCTTACTAGTCCATGTGGTACTTGGGATGGTGAACGCAGGATGGTGATTTCCTGTCATCAAAATTTGAACTGCCAATGGGATCTGTGAAGACCTTGAGTTTAGGATCGTGACTCGAGTGTACAAGAGTGCGAGTGGGAGTGCCTTCATATGCTTGACTGCGCTTCGGCTGCCAATGATGACCAAGGCGTCATGAGCGTGATATCAGCTTCTTGCAAAACTTTCAAATCAGGTCTGGTAGCAGCAAGATGAGTAGAACGCCAACTAGTTAACGAACAATGTTTCATCACCGCGGGTGAATCAGGACTTAAGTGACAGCAGCCTTTTCCGGGTGTAATGAGTTTACAATCCTGCGTGAACTATCGGAAGACTTCGAGCATACTTGGTGGGAGATGAAAATGCTTTCAACGCTCAATGCGCCAAACCTCAACACCTAAACAATAATGCGAGGAGGCCAAATTACGTCATGTCAAAAGTTTTGCACAAGTCTGTTTGATCACCGATTGATCAAAGTCTTCGGTACGGTAATGATCAAATCATCCACGTAGACAACAACAAGCAGAATCTCATTACCAGTATTCTTGACATACAGGTTCGAGTCAGATGGACTCCTCTGAAAACCATGATCTGTGAGGTACGTGTCAATCTTAATGTACCAAGCTCGAGGAGCCTGTTTCAGGCCATAGAGTGCCTTGACCAATCTGCACACCTTCTGTTCTTGACCAGCAACTTTGAAACCTGGAGGCTGCGTCATGTATACTTCCTCCTTCAACTCACCATTGAGGAAAGCCTCTTCACATCCATCGATAAAATTCAGCGTAGGCTGCTGTTTGCTCTTGTTTTACGGATGATCTACCTCAGTAAGGCTCACATCGGCGAAGGTCAGCGGTAGTCTTAGCCCACCATTTCGATTCGGTAGATGTGCCAACGCTCCGGATACGAATTTGGATGCAGTTGTGGATTTGGGCGGGGAGTTGACGGGGATGTTCATAATGATCATCACGGAAACTCAGGTTGAGCATCATCAAAGACTAGGTCTTCGTCATCCCTCCCATCAGGTGGACCTAATGGAAGTCGGACACTCATATCAGGACCCTGTAGAGGCTGATCCTCTGAATGCTGAACTGGTGAGGAAGAGTGAAATGGACCTCGTTCCTCATCAAAGACAACATCTCGACTGAAGATAGGACGATCAGTGTCTATAACAATCAGCCTATATGCCTTGTGATTGTCACTGTACCCTGTGAACATGAGTTTCTGGCTCTTGGAGTCCAGCTTAGTGCGCTTGGCCTCTGGAATCCAAACATACACAAGGGAGCCAAAAACTTTCAAATGACTGATCCTAGGTTTCGACGGACCAAACTTCCTCCGGGGAGTCTTCAACTACTTGACATGAGTGGGTGACCTAATGGAGATAGACTAATGTATTGGTACGCTACGCCCAAAACTTGGTGGGAACACTCGTGTTGCAACATGGAAGCGAGCCCCATCTCGAAAACATTCGTCACCGATTAGCATTAAGCTCTACAACACTTGGATTTTCAATGGCTGAGGTGTAGGGTGTGAAGTTGGCGGCGTTTTTATCCATGAGTATCCGAGTTGAAGATGCACTAGAACAAATTCCCCATTATCGTTACAAGAGTTATAAAATGCAACAGCCCGGACTCTTGCAAGCTGAGGCGCCAGGCTTGAAATACGTTAAAACCTCGATTACGTTTAAGAAAATACACCCACATTTTCCTACTATATAATTAATCAACAAAAAGTGAGAAGTATTTGCAACCGATTCTTGAAGAAGCAGGACAGCAAGACCACAAATATCGGCATGAACTAATTGGAAATTACCTTAGAAGCCAGCCAAAGAGTCGCCATCATGAGCGGTATGCGATCTTCCCGACCTAACAAGCACCACAAACGCCCTGATGTTGAGTCTGAATGTTAGGTAAGCCATGTACAAGTCCCTCCCGAGCAAGCTGAGAGAGATAGTGCACGTTCAAGTGCCCGTACCGTTGGTGCCAAAGACTGGTGACAGCTGAATTTCTGGCTGCCAAGGCTAACTCTGGAGAATCACCAGTGTCCACAAGCCTGTAAAGGCCATGATCCTCTATCCCAACGGCCACCGTTGTGCGAGTTTCTCGATCAACAATCGAACATCTATGCGAGCTGAATACCACATCCATCTGGGGAGAATGCCACATGATCTGACTGACTGAGAGAAGATTGAGCTCGATATTAGGTACATAATACACGTTGAGGAATATGAGATCCCTCCCGCCAGACTGAACCTGAACAGTGCCTGTGCCGACAACTGTGTATTCCTCACCTCCTCCAAAGATTACTGAGTCAGTGCAAGGGGAAAAGTTTGTGAACAAATCACGCCTATGTGAGAAATGACGCGAGGCACCAGAATCTATGTACCAAGCAGAGGACTTGACATGGTCTGCGGGCCTTTTTGCCATTAGTGCATAAAAGGCAGATTCCTTCTGCTCAAAGTGCTCGGCGACATTCGCTTTCTGAAACCCTCCCTGCTTCTTTTGCTCAGAAGCCAAACGAGCACGGCAATCTTTCTTGATGTGGCCAAATTTATGACAGTAATTGCACTGTATATTTTTCTTCTTCGGGCTGGTGGAGCGCTGACTTGAGCCTTTCTGCTGTGAAGGCTGACCTTTACCATGATGCTTTGACTGAGTTTTTGCTGCAAAGGCCTGCTCCGTGGAGGATGATGAATCACTGCTACCAAACTGTTGTCTCCAGCGATCCTGCTGCAACAGGATAGTGCACAAATTCGGAAACTTGAGATCAACATTAGCAGACGTAATGTTGAGGGTCTCTATGAAATGTTCATAGGACTTCGGTAAACTCTTCAGGGTGATCACAACCATGTCTTCCTCCTCCATTTCCGACCAATCGCCTCCAACTGATCTCTGATCTCCTGGATTTTATTCAAGTGCGCTTGCAGAGTTGTCTTCTCATCCATCATGATAGAAAACAACATATTCTTCAAGAAAAACGCACGGCTTTTATCGAAAGTTTCATGCAAACCCTTCAAGTGATCCCAGATCTCCTTAGCTGATTTTCGGTGGAATCACGAGGGCGATCATCAGTAACAGCAATAAGCGCTAGCTGGCTTCCGATTACGCTCATCGAGCTTATCGGTATACGTAGCTTCAAGACGAGTAGCGTTGTCGAGGATCATTTGATCAAGGCAGCGGTATTCAAAAATTTTTAACATCCGCTGCTTCCAGGTGTTATAATTTTTGCCATTAAATCTCTGGCTGCCCTCCAGCATTAAATTGCTTAAAGCCCGTCTTCAGTTTTGAGGCCGAAAAAGCGAGGTCGATGAAGAGGCGTGCACGAAGGCTTCGAGTACAATTCGAATGCAAAAATAGGGGCCAGTTAAGTGCGGTGCGAGGAAATTATGAATTAATGCGAATGGCGCTGGAAATTAGAGCCGCGGGAAAATGATGCGCGAGAAAGTCGGAGACCAACCCGGTTGAGCTTTGAAAAACCACGAGGGGAATGCGTGATCGAAAAAATTTGACCGAAAACTGTCAAAACCACAGATATTTTGTTGAGAATGCCCTAGCGCTTCATTGACAAACCCGAGAAAATTGAAGTGGAAGAATTCTTAAGAAAACCACGACGAATCGAGAACTCAGTATTGATAACACAAGATTTTTAGCGGCCGGAAGGATACGCGAGGCGTTCAAACTAAAAGGCGTTTACGGAAAAACCGCGTCTTCCAAAGCGAGACAACCTTCAACAAAAAGCAGAATTTCGAAAAAATGGCCCGACAAATGAAAATCCGCGGCCGAGTTCAGCGGGTTTGGCAGCGGTCGAGAAGAGGTTGAGCTGAAAAATTGGCGGGCTTGAACAAAAGCAGCTGACCAAACCGGTTAATGAGTTCACCAAAAATTCCGGTGCTTGAAATCTCCGCGAGCAGTCGTGAAAAGCGACTATCAAACCGTGCCGACAAACGCGAAATCGCCCAAAAAAAAAACGCAAATTTTCCTGATGCCCAAGATTGCTCAAGATCTTCAAAAATTATTTCAAAAAAATTTTAAACAGAATAATTTCAAAAAGAAATTATAATTTTTTCGAAAAAATTTATTCACCCGTGCTCTGATACCATATTACATAGGTAATTGGTAAATTAATTGATGTATTAACAATGAGCGAGACGCTCAATAAATAGTTTACAGGATTTACAAAACTGGAAAGTTTCTAAAAAGAAACTCCAGATAAGATCGGAGACGATCTTATCTCTATCTTACAATATCTTACAATATTGAGCATTAATAAATAAATAAACATTATTTTAATACTTCATATGGACAAATGCACATATATATATATATATATATATGTATATTTATAATTATAGTTAGACTTACTTCCCTTATTGATTTGTCATTGGTCTTTGTGTATTTCTTCTTGAACCATCTCCTCCTTCCTACCTATCTCTTCTTCCAATTCTTACTCTAATGTATTCGCTGTTGTATTCGGGAATTACTCTTCCCATTCCTATTCTCCTTTGTTGTTCATATATTTGTCTTTTAAACCTGATTATTGTATTGTTTTACCTTCCTGCTGTAGTTTCCAGATTCCACTTAATGCAGACCTATTTCCCCTTCTTATTCTCATATTTATATTCTGCAGTTTACTTCAATAATACCCTTACTGTTGGCAACATACTTATTTAATATTATCTTCTCTCTCCCAAATTCCATTACTTTTGCTTTCACAGATTTCTGACTTCCTTGTTTATTCCATTCTATAAGACCCCATATTATTCCCTATTCTCCTCCCTCAGTTTGTTGTAGCTTAAATATAATACTCAGAAATGTACCTTTTTTATTAAAATAATGTTTATTATTTATTTATTTATTAATGCTCAATATTGTAAATTATTGTAATTTAGTGATAAGATAGGAGACGATCTTATCTGGAGTTTCTTTTTAGAAACTTTCCGTTTTTTGTAAATCTTGTAAACTATTGATTGAGCGTCTTGCTCATTGTTTAATACATCAATTATTTACCAATTACCTGTGTAATATGGTATCAGAGCCAACTTGCTCAAAATTGAATTTTTAATTCATAAAAATCTTTTAAGATTTTTTTTCAGTTCTTGAATTAAAAATTTATAAAATCTTCTGTGAAAATTTTCAAAGATTTTCTATGAGCAGAATTTCGAAATCTTTTTTGGAATTTTCATGGCTATTCAAGAAATATTAGTGGGTTTTTGAATTATGAAAATCGCGGGTTTTTGAAGATTTCTAGAAATGGTGGGGCCTCTTCTGAAATTTTTTTCTCTTCTAAGGGCCGCATGCATTTGTGGTCGTGATTCTACAAACAGATCTCTGGCCGTATTTTTTCTGAAGAAGGTTGTTCTTTTTTGTGTCCGCGTGGTCTTCTGAGAAACGTGTTTTTTGGTCGATTTTTCAATGCACGACCCGGGTGTCTCGTTTTTTCTCAGGTGCACGACTTCTATTCTCTAAACCGCGACGTCTTCTATTCTCTATGCTCGGACGCGCGATTTTCAGTGTGTTTTGGACGCGTTTCATTGTGAAGAGGATTCTTTCGTTTCTCTGCTTACATGCATTCTTCCTGGCCGCGATTTGAAGAAGTGTTTTTTTGGCCGTTTTTTCAGATGTGATTTTAATCTCAAAATCAGTGTTCTTTGGCCACATTTCTTCATCTTTTGTGACGTTTTTTGTCTGATTCGTGGTCGCCCGACATCTGCAATATTTTTGACACGATTTTGTGTGGATTCGAGCTGGTTTCTGCAACTTTTTGGAGTTCTCATGGCCGCCTAGGGTTCCAAAATTTTCGTCTAGGGTTTTGAACCCTCAGATCAAGTCAAAAAAAAATTCTGATTGCAGATTCTTGGTGGGTTTTTCGAGAGCTCAACTGGGTTGGTCTCCGAATTTTCTAGGTGCATCGTTTTCCGTTCTTCGAATTTTGTGCCATCAGTACACTATACTTTCTGCAGTTTGTACATGAATCTGCCTCTGTTTTTTGCATTGAAATTCGTGCCTCGAGTTTCATGCATCAGTCTCTTCTCAGTACCTCGTTTTTCGTGCCTCGAAAAGCGTGAAGATGGCCAATTTAAGTAATTTAATGTTGGAGGGCAGTCAACGATTTAATGGCAAAAATTACAACACCTGGAAGCAGCGGATGCTAACAATTTTTGAATACCACTACCTTGATCAGATGATCCTCAGCAAAGCTACTCGTCCCGACACGACAGGTAAGGATCAGGAGAAGTTTGATGAGCAGAATCGTGAAGCCGTCATGCTTATTAAGCTTTTGGTTACTGATGATTAGCTCCCTCAAATTCCACTTGGAAAATCAGCTAAGGAGATCTGGGATCACTTGAAGGGTTTGCATGAAACTTTCGACAAAAGCCGTGCGTTTTTCTTGAAGAATATGTTGTTTTCTATCATCATGGATGAGAAGACAACTCTGCAAGCGCATCTGAATAAAATCCAGGAGATCAAAGATCAGCTGGATGTGATTGGTCGGAAAATGGAGGAAGACATGGTCGTGATCACCCTGAAGAGTCTACCGAAGTCCTATGAACACTTCATAGAGACTCTCAACATTATGTCTACTAATGTTGATATTAAGTTTCCAAATCTGTGCACTATCCTATTGCAGCAGGACCGCTAGAGACAACAGTTCGGTAGCAGTGAATCATCATCCTCCACGGAGCAGGCTTTTGCAGCTAAAACCCATCTGAAGCATCAAGGGAAAGGTCAGCCTTCACAGCAGAAAGGCTCAAGTCAGACCTCCACCAGCCTGAAGAAGAAAAATATACAATGCAACTACTGTCATAAATTTGGCCACATCAAGAAAGATTGTCGTGCTCGTTTGGCTTCTGAGCAAAAGAAGCAGGGAGGGTTTCAGCAAAAAGCGAATGTCGCCGAGCACTCTGAGCAGAAGGAATCTGCCTTTTATGCACTCATGGCAAAAAGGCCCGCAGACCATGTCAAATCCTCTGCTTGGTACATAGATTCTGGTGCCTCGCGTCATTTCTCACATAGGCGTGATTGGTTCACAGATTTTTCCCCTTGCACTGACTCAGTGATTTTTGGAGGAGGTGAGGAGAATACCGCAGGTTAATGCGGCACAAGCAGCGTTGAGTTCAATCGGCGGGAGGGATCTCATATTCCTCAAGCGTGTGGTAATATGCGATATCGAGCTCAATCTTCTCTCGGTCCCGGTCGGATAATCGGCATTCTCCTCGGATGGATGTGGTGATTCATTTCGCCGCGAGATGTTCAATTGTAGATAAGTGAGTCTGCGCTTCGCGGTGTACGTTGGGATAGAGGAGATCATAGCCTTCTGAGCTTATGGACCAGCTGGTGATTTCTCAGGAGTTAGCCTTGGCAGCCGAAGTGTTGTCCGCAGGTCTTTGATCACGGGCATGAGCGTGCACTATCTCTCTCGGCTTGCTCGGAAGGAGGGACAGCAGATGAAAACTACGACATTTAGACTTCGGCATCGAGTGTTTGTGGTGCTTGTCCGGACGAAGCGGCATAGCACCGATCAAGGATGGCAACTCTTGGCGCACTTCTAAGGTACTTCAATTAGTTCATGTTGATATTTGTCGGCCTATGTCTACTTCTTCTGTAACTGGTTGCAAGTACTTTCTTCTCTTTGTTGATGATTATAGTAGGAAAATGTGGGTGTACTTTCTTAAGCAGAAATCAGAGGGTTTTAATGTATTTCAGAAGTTTAAGGCCTTGGTTGAAAAAGAGTCCAGTTCTTGTATTATAACTCTTAGGTCAGATAATGGGGGGGAATTCTGTTCTAGTGCATTCTCCAACTTCTGTGATACTCATGGGATAAAACGTCAGTTAACCACACCCTACACTCCTCAGCAAAACGGTGTTGTAGAGCGACGCAATCGTACAATTGTTGAGATGAAAGCTCTGCATCCATGTTGCAACAGAGTGTTCCTACCAAGTTTTGGGTAAAGAAGCGGTCAATACATCGTCTATATCTCCTTAATAGGTCACCCACTCATGTTGTTAAGGGGAAGACTCCTGAGGAAGTTTGGTCTGGTCGCAAACCTAGGATCAGTCATTTGAAAGTTTTCGGCTCTCTTGTGTATGTTTGGATTCCAGAGGCCAAGCGCACTAAGCTGGACTCCAAGAGCCAAAAACTCATGTTCACAGGGTACAGTGACAACCACAAGGCATATAGGCTGATTGATATAGACACTGATCGTCTTATCTTCAGTCGAGATGTTGTCTTTGATGAGGAACGAGGTCCATTTCACTCTTCTTCACCTGTTCAGCATTCGAGGGATCAGCCTCTACAGGCTCCTAATGTGAAGTCCGACTTCGTTAGGTTCACCTGATGGGAGGGATGACAAAGACCTAGTCTTTGATGATGCTCAACGAGTTTCCTCCGGCGAATAATCTCCCTGCTGAACGTTTCTAGATCCAACTCCTCCTGTACCTCTGATGTTGGCACTTCTACTCTCCGGCCGAAATGGTGGGCTAAGACTATCAGTGATCTTCGTGCTTTGATGAGCTCATTGAGGGTAGATCATCTAGAAACAAGAGAAACTGCAGTCTACAGTGAATTTTGCTCTCATGGCCAACATCCACAGTGTTTATGAGCCTCAGACATATTCAGAGGCAAAAGGGATACCTGAGTGGGAAAAGGTGATGGAGTCAGAATACCAAAGTCTTCAGAAGAATCACACTTGGGCCCTTTCTGATCTTCCTCCAGAAGAAGCCCATTAGTGCAAATGGGTGTACAAGGTGAAGTACAAAGGCGGAACCCTTGACAAGTACAAAGCTCGACGGTTGCACGGGTTCTCACAGAAGAAGGCATTGACTATGAGGAGACCTTTGCTCCTACGTACCAAAATGAGTACCATACGGCTCGTTCTTGCCTTAGCAGCCCAATTTGGTTGGAAGGTCCATCGATGGATGTGAAGAGTGCTTTCCTCAACGGTGAGTTGACGGAGGAAGTATACATGACGCAGCCTCCAGGTTTCAAAGTTGTTGGTCAAGAACAGAAGGTGTGCAGATTGGTCAAGGCACTCTATGGCCTGAAACAGGCTCCTCGAGCTTGGTACATTAAGATTGACACGTACCTCACAGATCATGGTTTTCAGAGGTGTCCATCTGACTCGAACCTGTATGTCAAGAATACTGGTAATGAGATCTTGCTTGTTGTTGTCTACGTGGATGACTTGATCATTACTGGCAGTTTGGCACATTTGATCACTGAGATCAAATAGGACTTGTGCAAAACTTTTGACATGACAGACTTGGGCCTCCTGCATTATTGTTTAGGTGTTGAGGTTTGGCAAACAGCGAGCAACATTTTCATCTCCCAGTCCAAGTATGCTCGAAGTCTTCTGGATAAGTTTGAATGCAGGATTGCAAACCTGCCTCTACACCCATGGAAAAAGGGCTTAAGTTGTCAGCTAAGTCCGATTCACCTGTGGTAGATGAATCATTGTTCAGGCAACTAGTAGGCAGCCTCATCTATCTTGCTGCTACTAGACGACTTGAGTTTTGCAGTGAGCTACATATCACGCTTCATGCAGCCCCCAAGGCTGATCATTGGTAGCAGCGAAGCGTGTGCTGCGTTATGTGAAGGGCACTCCGATTTTGGACTCTTGTACCTTGAGTCACAATCAAAGCTTCATGGAGTTCGGTCAGTTGGGAGGTTCGATTGATATTGAGGAAATCAACATCACGGGTATGTGTGCTTTGGGATCGGTGTAGTCACATGGACTAGTAAGAAGCGGCTATGGCTCTCCTCGGCGAAGCAAAGTATCGAGGCGTAAAAGCAATGTAGAGCGATTTGGCGCCCGGATACTGCGGATATACAAGTATCTCAAGAGTCCGACTCCCCTTGTTACTGCGATAATCGAGGGGAGTTCTCAAACTTGCCAAGAATCCGGTCTTCCATGAGAGAACCAAGCATGTGGAAACTCAGTCATTTCATTAATTTGGTTGAAGAGCGGATCAGTTCATTCTTTGTATGTTCCGACAGGATCAGACAGAGATATTCTCACCAAGTCGCTCAGTACAGATAAGTTTGTAAAATTCAGGGGGCATCTTGGTGTAGTAGATAGATTGAGCATTAAGGGAGGGTATTAAAATAATGTTTATTATTTATTTATTTATTAATGTTCAATATTGTAAATTATTGTAATTTAGTGATAAGATCGTCTCCGATCTTATCTGGAGTTTCTTTTTAGAAACTTTCCGTTTTTTGTAAATCTTGTAAACTATTTATTGAGCGTCTTGCTCATTGTTTAATACATCAATTATTTACCACTTACCTGTGTAATATTTTTATGAATACGATTCAGCAATCATCTCCTTATATATGACTAGAGATCTATTCCCTGAATCGTATTTTCCTTATCCTTCCTGTTCCCCCTTTTGGTCTTACGTAGACTCCCTTACATTGCCCGACCAAAGGGCATGTCTGTTATGTGTTGCATTGTTTGGAAAAAAGTCAACTCCCTTGGTGATCGCTGGGCTTGTCATGAGTCGGCATCTTTTAGTAATATTGGTTTATCTTAACATCTGCGTTTGGGTCAGCTTCCTTTGTTTTATATATTACACTTTATTTGTTTATTTATTGATGCTCATCTATGCTTATCACAACGATCATAAGAATATGTGTAGTTTAGAGTGTATTGTTATTATAGTGTGTCATATTTATGATATATTATTATATATTATAATCAGATTAATTGTGATAAATGTTATTTTAAACTACAATCACTCATACTTTAATAATATTCATAATATTATTTATTTTACTCATATTTATTTTAAATTGCAATTACTCATAATATTATAATAATATTTGCAATTTCTCATATCTGGACATTTAAATTATATTATGTAATTATAATGTTATCTTACGATAATTATAATTGTAATAATATTAAATTGTTGATATGAATTTATTTAATTACTCTGTTTATTTATCCGTATTCTAACGTTGCAATTTTGGGGGACATGACTAGTGCACCTTTGAGAAGGAGACATTCAAATAAAAAAATGGCTAAGTATTGTGTTGAAGTGCACACTTAGTACAGAAGGGAGCACCAAATAAATATTAAAGTGATATTGTTATATTTAGCGTATAATGGTCATCTTAGTTCAGTTTAGTATGCTTTGAGTTAGCTTTAGCAACTTTCTTTTATTTCTTTTGTTATCAATTGTTTCTGATTTAGAAATATCATTTTGTAATTTCTTATTTAAGGATTATTCCTCTCCTTTTTAAATCAATCAATTACCATTTCATGGTATCAAAGCAAAGGCAATTTTTTGGAGAATTTTTGCAATAAAATTTGTGGCTTTTTTGCTTGAAATTTTTGAAAAAGATTTTCAGAAGTTTTTGTTCGATTTTTTAATAAAAATTGTGGGTTTTTTTCTAAGAAAAATCAAATCCTTTTTTTCTACAAATCACAACCTAGGGTTTCTATGCAAATCACGAGTTTGATTTCTACATTCAATTTCTACCATTTTTTTCAAACAAAAAAATTGCCACGACTAGAAAAGAATTTTGCACAACCTAGGTGATTGTTTTTGTGCACGATTTTGTGGCAGCCTCTAGGTTTTTTTTTTTTTGGCACGTGAGTCTCTTCCTGCACGATTTTTGAAGCATTTCGCGCACGCCATTTCTGGAAATCTTTCTGCAAACAATAATCACATCTTTTTTTCGTTTCATGATCATCGTGTCTGAGCCTGGAGAAAAAAAATTGAGGGTTTAAATTGCTGCGACTGGGCGTAGTCTCCTGCAACCTAATTCTGCCAGTTTTTTATAGTTTTTGGCGATTTTTCGCTGATAAAATCATGGGTCTTTTCTTTGATGGATTTCTAAAAAATGGTGTGGCTGAAGAATCATTGTCATGCCTAGGGTTTCAGACCTGGGTTTGTTAAACTTTTGCAGATTTTCTTTTGATTTGTGGATCAAATTGTGGGTTTCCAGCCTCTGATTTTTTTACAATTTAAAAGAAAAAATGTGGGTTTCACAGATTGCCTCGGGATTCGTGACAGCAGTGCCTCGAGATTTGTATTAGCTGATCACCTAGGGCTTGTCTGATTTTTGACAAAAAAAATAGATATTTTGCAATAAAAAAATCAGAAGTTTGAATCTGACCTCGTTTTGTGTGCCTTTGGAAAATGAGAGGGATCGCATCTTTGACCAACATCATGTTGGAAAGCAGCCAGAGATTCAATGGTAAAAATTACAACACCTAGAAACATCGGATGCCCACCATCTTCGAATATAGGTTCCTTGATCAAATTGTCCTTGGTATAGACACGTCCCACAATTGTGGGAAAGGACCAAGACAAATTTGATGGAAGTAATCGAGACGCGGTTATGCTTCTCAAGTTATCTATCACCAATGAGATGTTTCCAGAAGTACCATCTGGCAAGACTACTGCAAAGATTTGGACACTTAAAGAATTTGCACAAAATTTCAGACAAGGGCAAAGCATTCTTCCTTAAAAATATGTTGTTTTCCATTATGATGGATGACAAGATGTCTTTGCAAGATCATCTCATGAAGATCAAAGACATTCGCGATCAACTAGAGGCCATTGGTCGCAAGATGGAAGAAGAGGATATGGTGGTTATCACACTGAAAGGCTTACCACGATCCTATGAGCACTTCATCGAAACTCTCAACATTACCTCCACCAATGTTGACCTAAAGTTTGATGATTTGTGCAACACACTCTTGCAATAGGTCATGTGGAAGAAGCAATTCGGAAGCAACAACGAGACAACCAATGTGGAACAGGCTTTTACTGCCAAAGACAAAGGCAAAGGCAAGTCCTCTTAGCAGAAAGGACAAGGCAAATTTGAGGATAGCTCCAAGAAGACTATCACATTTCACTATTGTGGTAAGTTTGGCCACATGAAGAAACATTGCAAGAAACAGTTGGCTAATCAGAAATCCAACCACGGAGGGTCTCAGCAGAAGGCCCATGCTGCAGAGCATTTTGAGCAGGAGTCTGCCTTCTATGCATTCATGGCCAAAAGACCAGCAGATCATGTCAAATCTTCTGCATGTATATTGATTTTGGACCATCTCGACATTTTACACACAGGAGAGATTGGTTCACAGAGTATAAGGCTTGCTCCGATTGTGCGATCTTTGGTGGCAATGAAGAGTATACAATTGTCGGCAAAGGCAACGTTCAAATTACATCTGATGGGAGAAATCTCATATTTCTCAACGTATACTATGTTCCGGGCATGGAGCTTAATTTGCTCTGTGTGAGTCAAATTATGTGACACTGTCTGAAGTTGGATATCATCTTCAGTTCACATAAGTGCCACATTGTTGACAAGGAGTCCAAGAAAACTATTGCAGTTGGGCTCGAAGATCATGGCTTGTATAGGCTGGTTGATACTAGATAGTCTCAAGAGCATGCAATAGCTTTGAAGAGTTTATTTATCAATACTCTTTCGCATATGCAGTATGGGCATCTCAACCTAGCCTACCTCTCTTATTTGGCTCTAGAGAATATGGTAGAAGGCTTACCTGACATACAGCAGCAGACACATGGTGTATGCAGAGCTTGCCAAGCAGGGAAGCAGCATCGAACTCCATTTTTAAACGAACGAACTTGGAGAGCATCCAAGGTCCTTTAGTCGGTTCATGCAGATGTTTGTGGACCAACGAATACTACACCAATCACTGGTGCCAAGTATTCTCTCTTGTTTGTTGATGATTTCAATAGGAAAATGTGGGTGTTTTTCCTCAAAGCAAAATTAGATGTGTTTAATGAATTTCAAAAGTTTAAAGCATTAGTTGAGAAAGAGTTAGGATGTCTAATCATCACTCTTAGGTTAGATAATGGGGGTGAGTTCTGTTCCAATGAATTCACCAACTTTTGTGCTAAACACGTTATCAAGCGTCAGCTTACCACACCCTATACTCCTCAACAGAATGGAGTTGTTGAGAAGAGAACCGTACTATTACAAAAATGGCCCGTTGTATGCTGGAGGACAAAAATGTTGCAAAGAAATTTTGCGCTGAAGTAGTGTATACTACTATATACCTTCTTAACAGGTCTCCCACACAAGTAATCAAGAGGATGACCCCAGAGGAAGCATGGTCTGGAAGGAAACCAAGAATCAGCCATCTCAAGATTTTTGGTTATACTGCATATGTTTAGATTCCAAATGCAAAAAGGACCAAACTAGATTCCAAAAGCTAGAAGTTGATGCTTACAGGATACAGTGACAAGCTTAAGGCCTATCGGCTGATTGATGTGGACGCTAATCATCTAACATCCAGCAGAGATGTTTTTGATGGAAGAAGGTGGGCCCTTTCACCTCACTTCTTCCATCAAAAGTCCTGTGGATACTGCATATGTTTAGATTCCAAATCAAAAAGGACCAAACTAGATTCCAAAAGCTAGAAGTTGATGCTTACAGGATACAGTGACAAGCTTAAGGCCTGGCTGATTGATGTGGAAATCATCTAACATCCAGCAGAGATGTTTTTGATGAAGAAGGTGGGCCCTTTCACCTCACTTCTTCCATCAAAAGTCCTGTGGATCAGCCTCTGAAGACTAACGATTTGGGTGTTAAGCTTCCATTAGCTCCACCTGAAGGGAGGGATTCTGATGAATTTGAACTTGTGGAATCTCCAAGGCACGACCCTATACCAGTAGATTTCCCTCAAGACAACCTGGACCAGCATCCAGATGATTTCATTCCAGGCAACCCAAGTCATGATGATCATCCTAATTTGCAAGAAAATGCATCTACTCTCCGGCCTAAGTGGTGGGAGAAGCTCATTGGTAATGTTCGAGATGATGAACTTGTTGAGGGTAGATCATCTAGAGGCAAGAGCAAACAGAATACAGTGAATTTTTCTCTTATGGCCAACATTCAAAATGTTTATGAGCCCCAAGACTATTCAGAGGCAAAAGGTAAACTTGAATGGGAAAAGGCTATGGAATCTGAACATCATAGTCTTTTGAAGAACAATACTTGGGTTATGTCAGATTTTCCACTCGGGAAGAAACCGATTGGCTGCAGATGGGTCTACAAAGTGAAATAAAAATTTGATGGAACACTTGATAAATACAAAGCTCAGTTGGTGGTTGAAAGGTTCTCGCAGAGAGAAGGCATTGACTATGAGGAGACCTTTGCACCTACAGCAAAGATGAGCACCGTCTGGCTTGTCCTAGTAATTGCAGCACAATATAGCTAGAAGGTCCATCAAATGGACATGACGAGTGCCTTCCTCAACGGAGAATTGCAAGAAGAGGTCTACGTGACACAGCCTCTTATTTTCAAAGTTGCAGGCAAAGAGCACTAGGTATGCCGATTGTTGAAGACTCTTTATGACCGGTCTATATCAAAATATGTATATATGTATATATATATATATATATATATATATATATATATCAATATTAGGTAATATTATAATAAAATACAAGTACTAAACAATACAACAATTAATATTATTAAACAAATATTATAATAATAAAATATTAACAAATTAAATAAATGTCAAAATAAAAGTATGAGTAATTACCATCTAATATAAAAATGATCATTATAGGTAATATCATAATATAAAGGAAAGTATATAAAATAGAATACAAACTATGAAATAGAACTAAACATCAAAATAAAGGCATATATTTCCAAACAACACAAACATTTCGATGGGTCAAAAGAGCCGACCCTTGGTGGTGAATCAGCTCCAACACCAAGTCTTGGAAAAGTCACATCTCCAGCAAAGAATTTAAATGGAGGGTCAACACAAATCTAAAGGGGATTACAGAGATTCAGACTAGTGGTTGCTTGCAAACTGCTCAGAACTCCATAATAGTAACACGTCTTCCTTCAGTTATGACTGGCACATCTCTGTCCAGGCATATACCCTCTCTAAACTCCTACACAGCCACTATGTGAGTATCCTACGCCAGAGAATGCAGAGCACTCTACCTCAGAAAGCCACGAACAGGACTGAATGGTTAATACGCCTCCAAATAAGGGATTTAGTACTAATATGAAGTGCACAGGAGCTGCATACATGAGTCACCTCCCTCTTATAATGAACACGTCCTCTTTAAAGAAACGCATAGCTCTTCAAAGGACCACGTCTTTGCCCAAAAAGTAAATGTAACTCAGCGCCTAGGGTTTAGGAAGTAGCACAACCTCTTGGGAGTTGATACCTCTGTAGAATGAAGATATTTGGTGCAGCAACTATAAGTTCAGTGAGAGATATCACCAAGATGATCAAAGAGAAAGATATACACAATCCAAGAAAGAAACAGGAGTATTTGCAGACCGATTGAGGCAGAAAGGTAAGTAATGTCTCCTATATAATAAGTAATGTCAAATGTATGTTGGACAACCAATCAAAGAATGAAAAAATGGTAGTAAATGAATATATTAGGAATTTAGTAATGGTTGTTGTTTGTCGTATATATATATATATATGATAAATATAACTATAGCAAATATAATATGTTTTCTATATATAATTCATATGTTGGTAAATATATTTTGAGGTAATTGATAATTATATATATATATATATATTGAGTAGGTGGTGGACACATACAATAGATACATATAGTATATATATATATATATATATATAATAGGTTATTTACGGTTATCCAATAATAATGCTTGCAGCAATTATTTAGTCTTATAAGTAATAAAGACTCTATTCGTTCACTATGATAGAATTCCATCTATGAGATCTTGAAAGATGTTTAATATCTAATGTACTTATGAAATATATTATAGAAGAATCATTCATAGTGAGTGATAGGGAGGAAAAGAATAATCCTTTGACAAGAATGTAATATCTATATCGTCTTTGACCTTATTAGATGTTATTATGGAAATTTATTGATCTCTAATGTGTCTAATGTCTCTTTGAGAAACACTTTGAATGCAAGATTCGGGTTTAAGTGCTCCCACTAGAAAGGGGTCATTACAATTCTAGATGCAAAGAGGACCAAACTAGATTCCAAAAGCTAGAAGTTGATGCTTACAGGATACAGTGACAATCATAAGGCCTATCGGATAATTGATGTGGACACGGATCATCTAACATCCAGCAGAGATGTTGTTTTGGATGAAGAAGGTGGGCCCTTTCACCTCACTTCTCCCATCAAAAGTCTTGAGGATCACCCTCTGAAGACTAACGATTTGGGTGTTAGGCTTCCATTAGCTCCACCTAAAGGGAGGGATTCTGATGATTCTGAACTTGTGGAATCTCCAAGGCATGACCCTATACCAATAGATTTCCCTCAAGACAACTTGGACCAGCATCCAAATGATTTCATTCCAGGCAACCCAAGTCATGATGATCATCCAGATTTGCAAGAAAATGCATCTACTCTCCGGCCTAAGTGGTGAAAGAAGCTCATTGGTGATGTTCAAGATGATGAACTTGTTGAGGGTAGATCATCTAGAGGCAAGAGCAAACAAAATACAATGAATTTTTCTCTTATGGCCAACATTCAGAATGTTTATGAGCCCCAAGACTATTTAGAGGCGAAAGGTAAACCTGAATGGGAGAAGGCTATGGAATCTAAACATCATAGTCTTTTCAAGAACAATACTTGGGTTATGTCAAATCTTCCACCAGGGAAGAAACCCGTTGGCTGTAGATGGGTCTACAAAGTGAAATAAAAATTTGATGGAACACTTGATAAATACAAAGCTCAGTTGGTGACTAAAGGGTTCTTGCAGAGAGAAGGCATTGACTATGAGGAGACCTTTGCACCTACAACAAAGATGAGCACCGTATGGCTTGTCAAATTGCAAGTAGCTAGAAGGTCCATCAAATGGACATGAAGAGTGCCTTCCTCAATGGAGATTTGCAAGAAGAGGTATACATGACACAACCTCTTAGTTTCAAAGTTGCAAGCAAAGAGCACTAGGTATGCCGATTGTTGAAGGCTCTGTATGGCCTAAAGCAGGCTCTTAGGGCATGGTACCTAAAGATTGACAAATATTTGGTTGCATAAGGCTTTCAGAGGAGTCCCTCAGATGCCAATTTATATGTCAAGAGCATTGGTAGTGATATCATTCTTCTTGTCATCTATGTGGATGATATCATCATCACTAGTAATGGAGTACATTTGCTTGAGCAAATCAAGTTGAATTTGTGTCAGGCATTTGATATGACAAATTTGGGTCTTCTGCACTATTGTCTTGGTGTAGAAGTTTGGCAAATAGGTGGCAGTATTTTCATTTCTCAATCTAAATATGCTAGGAGTTTGCTAGAAAAGTTTAGGATGACAGATTGTAAGATCTCATCTACACCCATGGAGAAGGGGCTGAAACTTTCAACCAAATTAGACTCATTAGTGGTCGATGAGTCAACTTTCAGGCAACTAGTTGGCAACCTCGTCTATCTTACAGCCACTAGACACGATCTAAGTTATGTCGTGAGTTACATCTCTCGTTTCACGACTGCCCCTAAGGCTAAACATTGGGTTGCAGCGAAGCAAATACTGAGATATGTGAAAGGGACACCTAACTTTCCCATTTTGTATAGCAGAGCCAAAGATCCTAGGCTGGTTGGTTTTACATATTCAGATTGGCAGGTTCTGTTGATGACAGGAAGTCTTATCTCTGGATATGTTTTCAGTCTTGGTATGGGTGCAGTCACATGAACCAGTAAGAAGCAACAAGCAGTATTTCTTTCCTCGACAGAAGTAGAGTATCGAGGAATTGTTATTAAAGTATTATTGTAATATTTAATGGTAATCTTAGCTGATAGTTAATGTTCATCTTAGTCGTTAGTTAGTCGTTAGTTTACTTTCAATTAACTTAGATTGCTTTAGTTAGTTTTTAGCAACTTTATGTTTTTGCTTTAGTTCTTGACTGTTTCTTTTTAGAAACATCATCTTGTAATTTATTATATAAGGAGTATTCCTCTCCTTGTTTAATAACAATAAAAATTAATTACCATTTCAATTGTTAAGATAACGTGTGATTCAATATGGCTTCGAAGGATGCTTTCTAACATGAAAATGTCTCAAGCAAGGCCTTCACACTTGTTTTTGTGACAACCAAGGGGTGCTAAAGCTTGCCAAAAATCCAGTCTTCCACAAGCACACAAAACATGTTGAGCTTCATTGTCATTTCATTCGACAGCTTGTTGAAGATGGATCAATGATGTTGCAATATGTTCCAACCGAGGATCAGACTACAAACATTCTTACCAAGTCCCTAATTCTGGACAAAATTGTAAAATTTAGGGGCAAACTTGGTGTAGTTAATAGAATGACCATTAAGGGAGGGTATTAAAGTAATATTGTTATATTTAGCGTATAACGGTCATCTTAGTAAAGTTTAGTTTGCTTTCAGTTAGTTTTAGCAACAATCTTTTATTTCTTCTGTTATCGATTGTTTCTGATTTAGAAACATCATTCTTGTTGTACCCAAAATTAAAAATTTTGCTCAATTGAGGTATTTTGAGAAAAGTGGTAAAAGTCTTTTAAAAATTGTCAAAAAGGTCGGAAAAATGAAAATTTGCATGTCATGCATGTGGGTGAAAAACTCAAAATTTTCAAAATCTGAGGATTTGGGTCTGCCCAGAGCGACCTTATTTACAAAACCCAGATCTCAATTTTTCGGCCCTACTTTTTAGGAAATTTTCTAAAAATAGACTTTTTCTGGGTTTTTTGGGTTTCTTCTCAAATGGCTATTGGCAAAATTTTCTAAAAATAGGAAATTTCTAAAAATAGAATTTTTGCCTGCAGGGCTCAAACTGATTTTGATTGGTTGACAATACTTCCTCGTCAGGCTAGTCCAATCAAAATCCTCAGAAGGTCAGTTTTTCCCTAGTGGTCTATTCTACTTTTTCAAAAGCTTAAACGGGAGCTCTAAGGTCATCAATGGAGGTTGCTCAACTGCTAGGTGTCAGATTTGAGGCCTCAAGCACTACACGAATCAGATAAGGCAAAAGATGTTCATGAAACGGAGAATGGAGGGAAGCTAGAAAATCTTGAAAATGGTGAAAATTTGACTAACACTAGAGATGCTAGGCGCCCCTATCCAGTCAAGGTGCCTAGCTGACTTTGCCTCAGAATATTTTTCAATCTCCAGCGTGAGGTGAATGCAGCATCTATCGAGCACGGAGCGAGGAACGCAAGGAAAAGTTGAAAAATGGAAAATAAAAACTAACACTACTAAGTAAAGGCACCCCTACTAGCCAGGTGCCCCCATCTTTTCAAGGCCTCAAAAGATGTAATTAGGGTTTTTGCTTCCAAGACATTTTTGCTTAAAATTCTTCCGACTTCACGGTGAATCTATCAGCAAGTCCATCAAATCAATCAATCAGCCAGAATCTTAGATCAAACAGAGAAGTTTCATCAAAGTAGCAAACTGAAAATCATGAAAATCATCAAAAATGTTCTATCTCTGGGATTCTTGGGCGCCCCAATTAGCCAGGGGCACCTAGGGTTTTGGGGGATCTAATTTTGCTTTTAGGGTTTGCAAAAGTCATCATTCTCCTTAGAATTCCTCAAGCTTTCCAGTGAATGTCTCAGCCAGACTATCAGATTCGTCAAACGTCAGAAATTGCAAGTCAAACGAAGATGAAGAACATGAGGAACAAAAAGGTTAAATTTGAAAGATGTAAAACACAGAAAAATGACTAACTCTGGAGAGTTTGGGCGCCCAAGATTTTGAGGGCACAGAAGGTGGTTTCAGGGTTAGCAATCTTCAGAACATTGCTTCAGTTTCCAACAAGCTCCCCAACGAATTCAACGGTGAGCTCAGAAGATTCTCCAATCATCAAATATTGTGGATCGTACGGACGGAGAAAATGAAGAGAAGAAATGAAAAACACAGGAAAAAAAAAAAATCTAACTTGGGCAAGGTTGGGCACCCCAAGTAGCCAGGGGCACCTAGGAATTCAGGTCACCAAATGAAGTTTTCAGGACAAGTTACCTCCAGAAAGATCTCCACTTTCGACAAGCTGTCCAAAAAATCCAGCATCTAGTTCATTGGAGATCCTAAGCAGCCAAAATTGCGAATTCATCTAAAGATCAGAAAACACTAAAAATTGAAGAACATCAAAAAAAATCTGTTTGGAGGATTTGGGCACCCCAGCTAGCCAGGGGCGCCCAAGATTTTGAGGTTTCAAATAATGTTTTTAGCAAACGTTGCCTCCAGAACAATCATCTCCAATTTTAATAGGCTTCACAATGGATCAATCAGCCAGTTCACAGGATTCATCTAGTGTCCGGAATTGAAGATCAAAGGGATGCATTTTATCAAGCAAAAAGTTGAAAATTTTTGAAAAAATGGCTACGTCTGCCAAGTAAAGGAGCCCAAGTTCAATGCCTTAGTGAAATTTCCGAATTTCATCATGCATCATCCAAAACAGCATCTATGTTCGATGTTTCTAGCTCAAGATTGGCTTCAAAGATTTAAAGCTGGAGAATAAAGCATTTTCATCCTCAAGACCTATTTAAGAAGGCTTTTGGCATTCATTATTCCATTTTTGCAAGTTAGCATCCAGAGGAGGAAACGTACAATTCTCTTTACATCAAGATTTGGAGGCCAAAACGTGGTGCTTTTTCAGTGTTCTTCGTGGTTTTGAGATCAGGTTGCACAAAGGCTCGCTTTTCATGCTTTATTTTTCCAGGGCATCACATTTCAGAAGAAAGGGGTCATCTTTTTCAAATTCCATCAATCTAGGTCCACCTGGTTTTTCATCCTCTTCAAGTTTGGAAAATTTTATATTTTCAAGAATCTACTTTTTCCACACTTTTTCAAGAAAACCTCAGTTTTCTCAAAATCTAATAATCTGGGTCTATTTAGTATGAAATTGTTTACAAAACCTAGATCCTAGCTAGCTTTTCAACTATTTTTCGAAGCTCTACATGTTGAGGAAAGATCAGCTTTTTCAAAAAACTAACAATCTAGGTTGCTTCAGAATATAATTATCTTTAAAACCCATATCTTAGTTTTTTTAGCTTTTTTCGGCCAAAAATTGAACATCTTGCATGCTCTTGAAAAAATCAGTTTTTCTAGTTTTCATCAATCTAGGTCTCTTTAGAACGACATTCTCTACAAAACCCAAACCTTAGTTTTTCTCGAGAATCTGTGTTTTCAAAAAAATTCAGCAACTTGTTTTCAGCAATTTGTGCAAAACTTTTCCGGACATAAGCGTGTTCACAATCAAAATTCAAGATTTTCATCGTACAATATACTTCCTTTGAAAAATCAAGAGAAGTGTCAAAAGCATAAAAGTTGCAGAAGAAACAGAGGAATGGCAGAAGATGGTCACACACAGGGTAAAAAAAGATATGCTGAAGCAAGAGGATATATTTATAAAAGGTCATCACTCTAGTTGCAAAGCCGCCAAAATTAGCATGTTTGAAGTCATCTTTTTGGGGCAGCGAAGACTTCCAAGAATAGAACTTAAAGCAGCAATTAACTCAATGCCTTTTCCGAGTTTTCTTGCTGTTCTTGTCTCATGCTTATCTATTCTTTGAGACAGAGGTAAAATCAAGATGTAATAGTTGGAACTTTCCCTGTTTTTACTTTCAGTAGGTTGTTAGATAGTTATCTTGTTTTAGTTTTAGAAATAAAGCTTGCGAGTTGGCATGTCTTGTTGTAAAAGCAAGGAGATTTTAAGGTTCCCTACTCCTCACTTGTGTATAAATAAGGGCAGCCTTGCCCATTTTTCTTTAACCGTTATTGTGATAGCAAATTACTGAGCCTACTTTGCCTGCAAATTGTTATTCAATGTCTGTTCACTTAGTGTAACAGCAAGCTTGCATGTTTGCCTTTTGCTACAAGATATTGTTCAGTTCATGTGTTTTGTGTCAAGTGTATTCTAGTTGATTGCTAAACTGTAAGCCTGTTATTGCTACAATCCTGCTGTCCCAGAAGTGTGATCGTTTTAGAAATTTGAGAAAGGAAATCTTATGCCTAATTTGCTTTGATCTACTCTCTTGGGTTTTGTGCTATGTGTTTCACTTATATAATCTTTATTTCAGCTTGCATCTAAAAGTACAATGAATCTTAAGGTGTACGTTGGGAGTGAGTTTATGTGTGTTTTGTGTTAAAGAATCATTCCTTGTTTACTTCTAACTCTCATGCTCTGAATTTACTTGAGTTGTTAGAAGTCTCATTAGAGTAGGCTTACTTGTAGTTGAAATTCTAAAAGAGAAAATCTCAGCTACGACGCTAGAGTTTTATAACCTTGTGCTCTTAGCTGAGAACAAAAAGATTGGCAAATAGTTTAGTTTACATTCTTTAAGCATCATCAGCGAAGAGGGAGCTTCCCCTCCTAATTTGAAGAGCAGTTTATCTGTGCATAGCTTTCCGTTTCTAATCCGCATTCCAGAGGTACGAATTGAAACGCCAACAGTTTTGTAATTTCTTATTTAATGAGTATTCCTCTCCTTTTTAAATCAATCAATTACCATTTCAATAAAGTCAATGTCTAGAATTCAAGTTTTCATTATGAGTTGTGCGTGAGAGTGTGAGGTGCACACACCTATGAGGGGGAAAATTGAGATCTAAGTTGCATTCAAAAGTGTGCCCCTATGTGAAGAGTGTTTAGTCTCAAATTGAAATTTTTAAAGTATAATGTGAGTGTGCACTTCATAAAGGAAAAAAGGTTGAGAGCATAGTTATTACGTGCACACTGGGAGCTGAAGGAAACACCTCATCAAAGGAAAAATTGTTTGCTGCTCTATTTGATAAATTAAATGCATGAATTAATAATGGAGATGACAATGCATACTAGATACATGCGTAAAATACATCTTTATTCACACATGAAATTATTATAGAAGAAGACCAGAGATAGTCAACCAAGGATCAAAGTTGATCCAACTAGATCATATTACTCTCTTTGACAAAACACAATGTATTTAAGGACCCGGCGATTGCCAAGAAGAACATAATCGTCAACCAACCAATGCTTATAACTACCCAAAGTTGACAACTAATTAATACATAGTTGGATAACCAAAACTATTGAAGCATAATAATAGACATTGTACACCGACTACAAAAATCAAATGCCCAAAAATCACAATGTACAAGTGTGCATGAGAGCACCAAGTGTGCACTTAGTATTGGAGATCAAAATTCTTCAAGTTTTATATTGGTAGGGATGAGTGTAAAGAAGTATGAACCTAAACAAAGGAGTGAATTCAAAATGCAAACCTCAAAAAAAGTCTTTGTCAAGTGCAAATCTGAGGTGCAAGTATGCACTTCACTAAAGAAATATGATTTCAAAATCAATCTTCAAATCTAGTTATCAAGTGTGTGTCTAGGGTGCAAGTGTGCACCTTACCAAAGGGATATTTTAAATTTCAAAAGTTGTTTTGACTTATGTTCACAAGAGTGCACCTAGCGAAGAACTGCACACTTGTACAAAAGAAATCAAAAGTGCAAGTTCAAAGTCTATTTTACAATTTACTGGCATGTGTGTAAAACAAAAATGTGTGCCTATTAAAAGAATTAAAAACGTCAAAGTAGATTTTCAAGGTTTTTAAGATGTCTTCAAAGGGTTAGCCATGATCAAAGGAAAAGTACAAAATCATTAAAGTCATCCAAAGCTGCATACCAAAATTCGATTTTTAGGTTGTGCTAAAAATGACTTGTGTTACCATAGTTGTAAAACTCGAACTCAGCAATAACTCAGTAGGCTCAAAAATTTTAAAAACTTGGGTCTCGGCAAAAACTCAAAGAAACACTCAACAATAACTCAACAAATTTATGAAGCATTTGACAATACATAAGCTCTTAAAATATTCTTCAAAAACACACATATATACTGAATTTGTAGAACATATTACTGATTTCCATTAATATGTAAATCAAAATTTGAGTTTAATACAAATCATAGACCTTCCTCAACAGGTCTATTTTCTCACTAGCCAACTCTCTATTCCATGTAGTACCTTCCAATGAAGATTGCACGTCAAGAGTGTTACGAGGAACAAAAAACCTAGAACTATGGCTGCCCACATTTCCTAATCCTTGTATCTGTGGCCCAATGGAAGACGAGTCCCCCATATCTCCCTGTGCCCCTATAGAACTGAAATTTGGGATTGGGGCTGCCATTGCCTATGTTGCTCTCTTTTTTTTGCTTGCCTTTGTTCATATGCTGCAAGGAGTGCTCTCACCTCCCTCTCAACCTCTGGACAACCTACTTCACATGGCCTAACATCTTGGCAAGGGACCCGTGCAAGGTGATATTTGAGTCAATTTATGACTCCATTCATAGGCTTAGTGCAATGGATGCAAATAACCTTTCTTTGCACTGCACTTGGTGTCCCATGTTTCCAACAAGGATCAGTTGGTTTGCCACCAGTCCTACTTGCAGAATCATATTCTTTTAGAAAAATACAAATGAAACCTAGCAAGGAGACAACATAAAAAATTAGTAATACTCTAGTTAGCATTGCAAGCTTCATGCTAACATTGAGATTTAAGCAAGTTTATTATGTATTTTATTTATGCATATAACTCCTGGTCTCTATGGTTTGCTTCTCATTACAGTCTTTGGCCCCAAGTTCATGCAGTGTACATGTGTTCTTATATGCTGGTTGTAATAACCAGTTTTAGGATCCAATATTGATGCTTGGATAAAATTAACTACAAAATGGCCAGTGTTTTCTTTTGTCAAGGATGAGTGAACGTGGTTATATATCTGGACAAAGGCTCTTGTAAACAATTTGTATTCTAGTTGCAATGAACAATAATAATGGTTTTTACTTTTTCAGATTTTGAATCAAGACAAATTCTCTAACTCTCAGTTTTTTTATACCTGAAAGTTTAAACAAGTACTTCTTGTGATTGTCATGATTTAGATTTGTACATTACACAACCAAGTGATTGGTACTTTCCTATTGTGTGCCCATATGAACTTTATGTTTGTTGGTTAATGTGTTATAAAGTGCCTTCTTAAACGTTTCTACAACAATCCAATAATAAGAAAATTTGGGAGTTTCATTTGGCAAGCAATGGCATGTGCAAACCATAAGCTGGTGTAAATTTGAACAAAATCTAAGCCAAAGATGATTGTGAATGCTTGCTTGAAAAGTGGTTGTAATTGCCTACAAAGCTGGTTAATAATAATATGACTTGAGGGAATAAACTAGAGCGAAATCATCAAACCACAAAGTTTTACAACCCAATTTGTAACCAAGGCTTTTGCCAAGTTATATGTAACTTTTAACTTCCTATTTTTTAATTGATGTAGGCTGATAGTGCAGTGTGAAGGTTTTGGCATTTTTTTTAAAATATAAATGTTGGAATTTTTAAACCCTAACACTAACAATCTAGACTCTGTGGCATTATTGTTTTCCTTATTAATTGCAGGTAAAAGATTAAAAAAACTATTCTTATAGCACTTCCAATCACATGCCACCATGCCCTAAGTTGCGCTGCTGCAATTAGTTCCTTTATCACATCCTTAAAATGCACCCAAAAGCTTTAAAAAATTAATGTTTGGCGGATTCCACGTTTTATAGAACTTTGGGCGAGTTTTGACAAGTTTTGATGATTTTTTCATAAAAATCACGACGAGTTTGTAGAAAAATTGGCAACAAGTTATTGAGCAAATAACTCACCGCCAATTATGGGGTGCGAGTACTCACACGTTCTACAAGTAATCATTGCTTTTTTCAACTGTGTGTTACTTTTAATCATCTTTTTTAAAAGGAAAGAGTATATTTTGAGTTTTGCCACTTTTAGCCAAAGCTATTTATAGCCTACGCTACTTTTAGCGTTCCTCTAGTTTTAGCATTCTCTCTCTATAGCCTATGCCATTTTTGGCTACCTCTCTTTTTAACCTGCACTATTTTTGAAAAGAAGCTAAGGTTCAAAAAATCTTTCTACACTAATCTAAGAAGAGAGATGAACAAAAAATTCAATCTAAAATAATTTGCAAAATGAAACAATATAATGATGTTTCCTAAAAAAACCCTTTCAAGAAAAAAACTCATACTCTAAACTTGGAACCAATTTGTTAATCAACAACAATAGCAGTTATAATACAATCCAAGCATAGAATCTTCACAAGATACAACATAAACACTCAAATCTAGAGTAATACCAATATCATCATAACAATACCTGCAAATACTCTCTCCAAACTCCATCATAAGCACCCAATAAATAGAGAAAGCAATGCAAGAAAACAACCAAAGGGGAATCACAATACCATGAACTAAAACCACCCAAGAGTGGCACCCAAATCCCAAAATTAGTTTTTATGCTAAATAAAGCATATTCCTTACACCTAACATACAAATTTGTCATAACATGCCATAGTTAACCTCCCAACTTGGGCACTCCAATTTGTTTTATTCAAATCTTCCAAAGATTCTTTATGACAATCATAATGAAATGTCATAGGTTGGTGAATGTTCTTGGTCAATATAATTCATCTTATAGTTAGTTTGTGTCATAGATGCTCTTACATTTCTAATGCAGGTGCCCTAACTTTGGGGAGCATAAATTTTGATCCAAGAAGCTAATTGAGCCTCTCTTTTTAAAATTGAAGATCTCAAAAGCTCCACATCACCATAATCCATTGTAGTAGGTTAAATCACATTTTTTTTAAATTGCAACAAAAAACAACCTCTGTAGCCCAAAAATTGGCATTTTAGTGTTCTCAACATTAAGATTCAAGGTTCAGACACATTTCCTAACATTCTCTTAATTGTCAAACACCTTGCAAGAGCAAAGGGAATACCAACACTATCAATTAACTATTAGGGGCCGAGAGTCCCATAGTCTCACAACACCACCTAAATTTCTCTATGCTCACCAACTTCATCAATGCATTTGCAACATTCTTCAAAGTGTTAACTTTCTCCAACATCACCCTTCTATCCTCTACCATTTCTCAAACAAAATCATTTTGGACATCAATATACTTTGTTCACATGTGGAAGGTTGGGTTCTTTGCTACGCAAATGGCACTTCAACTATCACAATGATTCCTAACAACACTCTAACTCAACCCCACATCTAAACATAATCTCAAAATCCAAATGGCCTCCTTATAGGCATGGGTAACTGCCACGTACTTTGCCTCTATTATGGATAAAGTGAGCACAACCTATCACTTACTCATCCAACTCATTGCACAACTAAACAAGTTACACAACCATTGGTAGACCTTCTATTATTGAAATCCCCTACCCAATCTGAATCCACATAACCATGAATATCCACTGTGTGTTGGTTGTAATGTTCCCATTTTTGGGATCTCTTGCATTGCAGTTGGCTCTAACCTTCTCAATGTGTGGCAGCCTTATTAGAAGGGTTATTTGATGTTGCCAGTGAGCTCAGATGACCTAGAGGACTCAAATGACACTTTCCAAAATTATTTTCGGCTTCTAGTGTGTTCTCCAAGATTCTTGGAGAGAGCATCTATATATAGTAAGTCGCTCGGTCAAGTCCGATTCTCATTATTCATCACCAGTATCACTCCAATGCAGTCAGATTTCAATTTCGACTCTTTTCAACAGTTTCCGCAATCAAATGTATTAATGAGCTATAATTTAATTATTTTTACTAAGGTTGCTAATTTTATTAAAATAACTTAATGGGCACCTTAGTATAATAGCTCGTTGGAATGAGAATTAAAAGTTTTAAATGTTGGGCGCTAATAAAGTGTTTTTTTGGTGCCGGAAATGTTTAAATAATAAAATAAATCACTTTTGGAGCAATAAGGCTTATTTAATTTATAAAGTGATTTTCTATTATATTTTCCAAAAGCCTTCCGGAAATGTTATAAAAGGAGTTTTGGGAGCTCATTTAGGGATATGTTTGATAATTGATAATAGGTTATTGCTGGTTTGAACTTTGTTCATCCAAGGACTTTGTGAGGACGAAAACCCTCATAGAGGACATTAGCAGCAAAAGTGAAAGATCTTTCCTAGCTAATTTGGAAGTGGTTTCTTTTAGGAACTATGCAAGAGCTTTATTGAAAACAATTTATCAATTTGTTGCCCAGCTTTAGAGGAGACAATTTTGAGGCAAGTTTGAGAAGACAATAGCAAGTTTGTTGCATTGAAAATTTAGGTTGAATCTCCATATAGCTGGGCGTACCATTTGATTGCATTCCAGGACTTTGTGGTGGACAGAAATATCATACAAGTGGTTTTAGGAGAGCTGAGAAGGCGTGGGGCTGCATTATTGAAGTCTGAGCAAAGATAGGAAGTGTGCGAAGAGTTTAGCAGCCGCTAGGGGGGCGTACAGCAGACCAGCAGGGGCGTGGGAGCTTCCTAGGGCTGGACGCCTAGTTTTGGCACCTCTATCACTTCAAATAGTGGCACCAAGTCTTCCACAATATACTTTGCAGACTTGTGAATGGGGAAAAGTGATTATCGTGGGCTTTGGAATCATTTTTGGCACTCCAGATTCCTGTTACAGAAGTGTCATCAAACCTGTACATGAACAACCAACATGAGTATGTCTAAAATTGATATTTGAATGTTTCTATCAATTGGGTATTTGTTTAAAATTTCATATTTTATGTACTCAGCTTTTGAGCATTGAAAAAGAATGAAAATTGTCTATTTAAACATGTGGGAGTGTTGACTGTATGTACTTCTGAATAATATTATAAGTCACCATTTGATTGTTCCAAAACTCAAAGAGAAACAAAAAAAAAAATAGGGTGGTCGTTACATTGCTCCTCTAAAATATAACCATGGTAGCATATTAAGTAATTGAAAGTACCACTCAAATACCAGAAGACTCCTCTTAACTACAACCCAATGTTCCCATCAAGGATTAGCCATGTAAAGTCTCAAGACTCGCATTGCTTAGGCAATGCCTAGTGCACTAGCATAGGGCACTGGACTCATCTCCTCTATCTCTGCAAGTGTTGAATGTAGTTAGTGTACAATGTCTATTATTATGTTTTGATAATATTGGTTATCCAACTATGTGTTAATTGTTTGTCAACTTCAAGTAGTTATAAGCTAAGTCACAAGGTTCAAATTCAAGTTTGAGTTCGGCAGCATTGAAATTCAGATGAAGTTCAGCAAGGAAAAAATTCGAAAAGTAAAAAAATCGGATTAAATTTGCCTTATGTATAAAATTATATTATTATATAACAATTTAATTTTATAAAATTTAATTATATTAAATTTAATTTAATATTAAATTTTTAACAGCATATATTTAATTAGTTTTAACATTTTAAAATTTATATTATTAAAAATTTAAATATATATATATAGAAGTTATAACAATTTTTTAATGTAATATAACTTTATAGTTTATAATTTATATTATTATAAATTTATAACATTAGTAGCGGTTCTTCTGCATATTCTGAGGGCATTTGCTGGTGACAACGATTTACATTTCCATCTCGTGGAGTTTGAGGGTTAGATGAAATTTGGAGAAATCAAATACTATTCAGATTGAAGTTGTCTTTGCAAGGGTTTGTATTTTTGTGTTGAAGATTGGGCGAATAGCCTTCTTTTCTCAGTTGGGACAATTTCCTTTTGTGACTGAAGGTTCATTAATAACTTGCGAGGAGATTCTTGTTTGCGAAAGGGGTCGATACTGTTTGAAGGTTGAATATTAACCTCTATAGATGTTGTGAGTCCCTGTAGCTGGACGATGGAACAATTATCTGATAACTCTGTGCTTGGCGTGTGAGTTTGAGGGTTTATATTGCTGGTGCAAGGGTCGTATGGAGTCCAAGGCTAGACGTGAGCACCATTCAGGGAGTTTCCCTTTCACAAGCCACTATTAACCCTTGTCAGGGTGGGCGTTCAGTTCCAACTGAGGACATCTGAGATTGGGAGGCTTAGTGTTGGGCTTCCTGCCGATTTATCATCTATCTTGATACTCCTAAGCACTGCTATACAGTGACAGCCACTAGACGTGAGGTATCTAGGTGTTTCTTCTGATGTTGAATATATAGTTTTGCTACCACAGAAATATACACTCTGCTGCAACCATTTCAAAACATTCATGTATGCCCAAGATGCAATTGTTGGTCAAATGGGTACCTATAGTTATTAATTTATATTTTACCGAGTCTGATCTAGTTTCTGCATTGCTGTGACACAACCACAGGAATGTATCGCGGCAGAAAATCCAAGAAAATCACGGTAGAAAACCCAGGAAAAACGTGGCAGAAAAATCATGGCAGATCAATAATATATTTTAATGAAAAATAACAGTGCTTTTTCCGCACGGAAAAACGCAGCGAATTTCAATGAATTTCAAATAAAACTTTCAGATTCGATAAAATTCGAACTCCATGTTTGAAGTTCGCCGAACCTTGTGACTTAGGTTATAAGCGTCAACTAGTTGACGGTTGTGTTCCTCTTGGCAACCATCAAGTCTTTTAAATAGATTGTGTATCATCAAGGAAAGGAGTATGATCTAGTTGGATTGACTTTGATCCTTGGTTGACCATCTCTGGTCTTCTTCTATAATAATTTCATGTGTCAATAAAGATATATTTTACTCCTATATTTGGTATGCATTGTCATCTCTATTATTAATTCACATATTTATTTTATCAAATAGAGTTGTAAACATTTGGCACCATTTCCTTACAAGAAATCAAGTTCAAAATAAGAGATTCATGCCCTTAGACCCTAATAAAGACAAGAAGAGACCACAAGGTGGTTCCTCTTGGCAACCATTGAGTCTTTTAAATAGATTGTGTATCGTTAAGAAAAGGAGTATAATCTAGTTGAATTGACTTTGATCCTTGACTGACAATCTCTGGTCTTCTTCTATAATAATTGCATGTGTGAATAAAGATATATTTTACCCCTATATCTGGTATGCATTGTCATCTATCTCATAAATTCATGTATTTATTTTATCAGATAGAGATATATCGAACAGCAACCATCCTACTTTTGCACTACACCGCATCCTCAGGTACAACATAAATTGGTGAATGGTGTACACTTGAGGGTGAAATACATTGTACAACCATTCCATTTTCTTGCAATCATGCAGCATCAAATGACAAAGGTTGTGTACACCATATGGCAAGGAGAAGGAAGTGAATTTCAAACCATACGACAATCCCATTCTCTTCATATCATACAACCCTTACATGCTCCCTTCACCATACACCTTAAGGCGGAATCCCTTCTCTACATCATACGATCCCCAACATCATTCTGCAATATACAGCCATTCTCTATCTACAATGTATGGCCTCTAGCATCATCCTGCAACGTATGGCCACTGTTTGTCTACACCGTACAGCTCCTAACACCATTATACATTGTACAGCCATTCCTTGTTTGCATCATATGGCTGGCAAAAATCTCTTCTTGCACCATACGACAATTCCTCCCAGGCATCTCACATCATATGGCACTATCCTATTGTACCCACATCGTACGGCCATCAACCATCATACGGCAACTTCTTTCCCTAGTCGAAATCGTACAACTTGATTGTATGGCCCTTCAATTGTCCTAGCAAAAGTCTATTCTCGAGAGCTATTCTTAGCAAGAGTTTATTCTTAGAAGTTTCAATGTGCAACCAGATGAAGTCCCTTGGTTGGTTGGTCCAAAGCATTATTCACATATTGGCATACATTGGTTAAACACTCCAAAATCTCTATTTTTTGGCTCTGTCAACAGTGTTTTTGGCCTCTTCAAACATCATGAAAATGATGTGTACCATGAAGTTTTGTGTGGTTTTGAAGGTATTAATTTGCGCTTGGTGGCGAGGATGCTACCCCTTGACCCTATTGGGGGAATTGCCTCCAGACCCCCACCCCACTCATTTGATTTGCCAAGTACTCTCCAAGTCTGATTTTAGAAAGTTCACTTCCAAGTTTGTTTACAAGTCCTCATCTACATCATTGTCATCAATTTGGAAAATTTTCCCAAATGTTACTTGATGCTTACTTGTCCTTTAGAAGATGACTTTTTCATTTGGGGGGACGATGTAGTCAATGTACAATGTCTGTTATTTATCAGACTATGTATTAATTGTTTGTGGGCTTCAGGTAGTTATAAGCTTCGGATGATTGATAGTTGTGTTCCTCTTGACAACCGTCAAGTGTTTTAAATAGATTATGTATCATCAAGGAAAGGAGTATGGTCTAGTCGGATCGACTTTGATCCTCGGTTGACCATCTTTAGTCTTCTTCTATAATAATTTCATGTGCGAATAAAGACATATTTTACTCATGTATTTGGTATGCATTGTCATCTCTATTATTAATTCATGTATTTATTTTATCAAATAGAGCAGTAAACATTGAAGGACACTACTCAACTCATAGCTTTGTTCCTACAAAAACAGGAAATTAACTAGTTTATTGTCGGCCATGATAAAACATTGCAAAACAAATTCAATGTACTTCCTTGTCCAACCCAAAGTTCTTTGTCAGTGCTACCTCGTCCAATTCCCATCTCAAGGATGTACTTAGTAGCCCCTAAGTCTTCCATTTCATATTGTAAGCAAAACTGAGATTTCAAGTCCCTAATCATTTCCTTATCATTACCAAATAACAACATATCATCAACATGAAAATTCATAATGATAAAATGATCACCACATTACTTATAATAGACACAATGATTTGACTTAGACCTGATAAGCCCCAAACCCAAAGCCTAGCAATTAAACTCTTTATATCACATTCTAGAAGATTGTTTTATACCATTAAAGGATTTCCTCAACCGGCAAACCAAGCTTTCCTAACCCTTCTCAATGTAGTGCTTTGGTTGTGACATGCAAATCTCCTCCTCTAAATCATCATGCAAGAAAGTTAGTTGTATTCACATTCATCTACTCAACCTCAAGATCAAAAGCAACAATGTTCCACCTGGTTTTGAAGCAAACCCCTATAGAAATACTCCACCTGGTTTCGTTTTGATCATCAAAGCAAAGCAAGATAGGAGTGTCGTGGTTAACCTTTGTTATTCTACCAGGGGGCCACATGGGTCTTGCAAACATAATGGAGCTCCTCTTGCCCTATGAAAATTATAGAAGAATTATAGACCATAGGTTTGGATATAGGATTGGCAGCTAAGGTGGTTCATATTCTAGCAATCAAATGAGATCTCATAGAGTGAAACAAGCGACAAATCAATTTCCTGGCTAAGGCAGGTGGTGAAAAAGCTCTCATGCTTCAAATGTTCTCTCTTGTTGTGCATGGTAGATACAGTCATGGTCATGGGCACCAAGGGCATGGTCGAGTAATAGCAGCTGCAAGATGTTTGGGGGGGATGGGAGTCAATGTTCCATTGGATGGCAATTTCAGGGCTGCTGTGGGTGGTCCATCTGCTACAGCAGGAAAATCAGGTCCTTCCTTCCCCGCCAAGGACTAGATCCCTGCCTTGATTTTTTGTTTGGTCATGCCTCTTGCCTACAACGATTTCAAATTTGGGCAGGATGGCCTTCGAATGATAATCTAGTTTTGATTGGTATTGATCAAGAGATCACAAGTAAAATTCTAGGGTGGCCAAATTTGGATAGTACATGCTAATTTTTTAAGTGTGGTGACTATGATTTTCAAGGGTAACTCTCAGTTGCCATTTCTCATTAATCAGGGTGGCTTTCCAGCCGTGTGTTTAGGTTGCGGACCAGAGGAACAGTTTTATGTAACCTTTCATGTTTTCAGGTGAGGATCCTTAATAAACCCTCATTTACCTAACAAGAAAAAAATATCAAAATAGACGATTGTTAATTTGTTAAGACTTGCCATGTTTTTTTGCCAAGTCTAGGTTCAAACACAAAAACGCCTGCGCAGTCAGAACAGAGTTTGAATCTCAAAACTATGCACCTAATCCCTGGTACACTTATCAAGATAGGAAGACATTTCAGGTACATGAAATGCACAGAAAGACACGTCCAGGGAGTCAGGAAGCTCGCCTCAAGTCTCGTGCATCTGGCAAATCTCCTGCAGTTGCTTAGCGCATTCCTGCCGTCTCTTGCTAGCATCACCTAAGACTGACTTTAAAAAATGGATTCTAAAGTTAAAAAGGAGGTCACCGCCAAGTAAGATACCAATTTGGCATGTGACACTCACTACAAAGGAGTTTTTATTGTTTTTTTTTTTCAAATTGTGCACCAGTGGATTTCTATCTTGTGGTCAATATAAACCTTGTCAATTCACCTACATATGTCTATCTTGTTTTACTGTAGTGTGCTGTCTCCAAGAGTTCTTGAGTAAATTATATGTTTTACTGTAAATGGCAAGCAAAAATTTGGTTTTAGAGAAAATACTCAGGTTCGAAGCACACTCAAAGGGAAAAACCATACAATAACAAAACCTTGTTATCTAAAAGCTCTCAGCAACTACCATCTTCTTAAAAATGCAAAAATAAAATTAAGTGCGAATCAAATTGCAAGGAAAAAGAAGCAAATGCTACCATGAAAAGCATGAATTGTGCGAGGAACCGATCCGAGGCTGCATCTGGCCCAGATATTGAGTGCTTATGCATTAATCCCAATATTCCCTGATCCCTTTCCAGTCGTTGGAGAGCTTCCATTTTTCAAATTTCTGATCTACTGCTGAATGGTTAAGGCATTAATAGGTTAGAACACCTTACTGAGAAGTACAATGGATCTTTGGTACTCGGTGCGTTGGCCAAAGAGTTGGGAGCTTACTAATAAAATTCGAACAACGCGTAAATGAAAATGTTACGTCCCCCAACAGTCTCCAAACGATCTACGGGATTTTACATAACAAATTATGCTGTAATCTACATTTTATTTTTAATCTTTGGATTTTCTATTATGAATCTTGATCAAATAATCTAATGTTTTTATTAGTTTTTTTTTAAAACAAGATGGTCAAGGACTCAATATTTAAACATGTGCCACACGGTGGTGATACCTATCTTTATAGTATTATAGTAATAATATGCAATCCACATAAGAAGACCTAATAAATAACACATAGCATTAGTCTTTTTGGACCATTGTGGAAATTCAACAAGGTATGGAAATAGCAAGATTTCGAACAGTGTGGAAATACTGTGAAGTTCAAGACAATCATGGATATTGTGGAAGTTTGGGGTCTATCAAGGAATATCATAATGTTTAACGGATCTTTGCAACGTGTGAAGACCTTGGAAGTGTCAAAGGAATATGTGTTACTAGCAAGAATTGGATCGATATGTGGACATTGTGCAAAATCGAAAGGTATTTGGATATGTCCAGATAGGTGATGACCTACATCATCATGTGTAATATTTGAGTCACTTAACAAACAAACATTTAAATTGCAATTTCTATAAAAGATTTAAATTATAGTTTATGTGACTTTTGGAATATTTAAGGACATATTGTATCAACTTTTGACCTGATACTAATGGACTTAATTATCTATTCTATTACATGTGACTGCATCAAAATCGAAAAAAAAAAATTACTTCACGTCCTTGATAGTGTTGTGATATTGTTAAAGCAATGAAGCTTTCATTGCAAACAATAGCAATCTTATGACCGCGATTGAATAACAAAAACTAACATGGAAAACAATTCAACATTGTAAATTAACAATAAGAAAAGCCATAATATTGAATTGTATTGTTCAAAAAAGTTTACATTGTAGAGTGGTGACAATTACACAGATCATCTTGTATTCATATACTTTCAATTTGTTGTACCCAAAACCAAAATTTTTGCTTCATCAAGGCATTTTGCTTAAAATGGTCTAAACCTTGTAAAATTGTCATCAGAAGTCAATTTTTGGGCAAATCAAGTATGGGCTTTTAGTTAGTTTAATGTCAAGAAGATACTGGTAAAATTGAAAATTTTGAAAATTAGGGTTTCGAGACCCCTATTTTTGGGAACAACCTAAAAAAAACCCTAAAAATAAAAACTCGACAGAATTGACTAAAAACTGTTTTGATTGGCTTATTTCACTTCACGATCACAATGGTGAAGTCAGATTCAGTTAAAAGTCAGTTTAAGTCTGGTGGGTAGTTTTCAATTTTTCAGGAGAAAAGTTAGGACCTCTGAGGTCATCAATCGTAGATGGGCAAACACCAGGTGTCAAAATCTAACCCTAAAATGCTCAAATGAAGAATCTATGGTGAAATATGTTCAAAATGATGCTTCATCTCAGAGGTGATTTTCGACGAAGTGAAAATCATCAAAAAATTTACTTTAGAGCAAAAGAGCCCCTGGAGGCCAAGGGCGCCCTAGATTTCAGAGGCCTAGATCAACTTTCTGAGACTTGTCACTTCCAAGAAGACTTCTCTGGAATATTATCACCTTCGCGATGAGCCTACCAACCAATCTGGAAGATCTGTCTAGCACTTGATATGGGAGGTTGAACATGAAATGAGGGAGATGAAAAAATGACAAACTGGGCAGAAAAGCACGCCTCCTAGCCAGGGGTGCCCATCTTTTTAAGGTCCCAGATTAAGGTTTTTGACCAAATGATACCTAGAATGTTTGTCTTGGACTTGATCAGGCTTTGCAATGAATCCATTAGCGGGTTGAACTGAGTTGTTGAATTGTTGGAATCAGGAGTCAAACAGAAGGTCTAATCATGGTCAAAAATGTCAAAAAACAACAAAAGTGCCCTTGGAGGCCAGGGGCGCCCAAGGTTTTGGAGCTTCAAATGCAGTCTTTTGGGTCATCTCATATGCTCATCTTGTCTATGATGCTTCTAGCTTTCCATTGCATACCTCAGCTAGGTCAGAGGACTTCTTAGCAACTTGCAATCGGGGATTATGTGGAATTTGAGCCAATTTGAAAAATGGCTAACTCTAGGAGAAAAAGCGCCCCTAGAGGCCAGGGGCGCCCATGTTTTTCACCTAGCAGATGATGTTTTTGGGAAAAGTACTCTCCAAGAGCTCTTGTGCATAATGGAGCCAACTCCATATTGAGCCTATCAGTCAGTTCTAAAGTTTTCTCAAGCGTCGGGGATCACAAGATGAAGTAAGGTCAGAATCACCTTCAAAATGATGAAAATGCATAAATTTCATTAAGTTTGAAGCTAAAAGTGCCCCTGGAGGCCAAGGGCGCCCTGAATTTTGAAGCCTCAAATGTTAGAATTAGGATTGCAGCCTCAAGGAGTTTCTTGTCAGTTTTGATCCTGCTCTTAAATGAAACTATCAGCCAGTCTTCTAGACACATCAGTCAATCAGAATCAGTGATCAAACATGGGCTCAGGTGATGTTTGCAAATGAAATTTTCAAGAAAATTTATGTTTGTAAAGGTCATGCCTAGAAGTCAAACTTCGACTTTTGAACTCAAGTGCAAAGTGTTTCCCTATAAAGGTGGAGGTTGAGAACTCAACTTAAAATAATATTTAATCTTTAGTTGCACTTCTAAGTCGACTTCATTTGGACTTAATATTTGTTGCAAATGGCGACTTATTTTTACATGCACAATTAATTGAAGTGCATGGAGGTGGTGCCCTATTTAGGGCTTATTTCTCAGTCAGTTCACTATAATGGAGGTCCAATAGCATTGAGGCAACTAAATTTAGGAATATGCATGCATTTATGATGCCTTAGCTCATTATTCTTATTTATTAAAGAATTAGGCATCCATTATTCATATCACAAGTGGAAGCAAACACATATTTTCTCGAGCAAGTAAAGATCTGAAGGCGCTATAGGCAATATTTTTCAATGTTCTTCGCAGTGCCAGGTCCAAATTGTTTAGAAGATATATTTTTCAGACTTCATTTTTTGAGTGCATGCAAACTTCATCAAATTGAATTCAAGCATAGGCATGGTTTTTAAAGGCAGAATAATAACTTATATTTTCTCTCTAAAATTCTTCTATCCTTGTCTTAGGTTTTCTCTCACATGTCAAAGTAAACGGAAAAATTTTCAGAATCTGATCATCTGGGTTCACATATTTCAACACCAGCAGCAACAAAAACCCATGTCTTAGATTTTTTTGAGAAAATTGCCCCATTGCTTCCATTTATGAAGAAGTATGCTTTTTTTCGAAGATTCATTTGCATGTGGGCCAAAAACTCAATTTTTCCAAAATTGAATCATCTAGGTTGGCTTAAAATTCCATTGCTTACAAAACCCATGTGCCAATTTTTCTTAAAAATTACCTCCATAAACCCTAAAACCCCTACAGTTATCGACTAAAAAGCCTTTGCATGCCTTGCTAAAATGCATTTTTTTGAGTTTCTGACGATCTGGGTTTGCTTAGAATTCAATTCTCTACAAAACCCATGCTTTAGAAAATTTTCAAAAAAAAATCCCGCAACTGGTTATTTGTAGCCTCATCCAAAGCCTTTTTTAGCTTTTCTTGAAGTTTCTCCGAACATATTCGACTTTACAGTCAAAAATCTAGATTTTCAAAATGTAATTCAACCTAATAGAATACAAGGCCAAATCAGTCTCGGTACATGAATTTTTGAAAACCTCAGACATAGACTTGGATCATGTCTATCGAGTGGTCAAATTGAGCATGTTGGAAGGTGTTAGCAGCATGACAATCAAGAATCTTGAGCATTCCAGATTGTTGGCAGCGGCATCTATTCCCATTATAGTGGTTGATCTTGAGTTCGCCATTGCATGCATAAAGCATTACGACTCATCCACAAGACAAATCCAGTCAGCTAATGGGTGAGTCATTTACAGCTTCAAGCCTAAACACGTCGAGAAATGCTTTTCCATTCCACCCTGCTTAGATAATTTTGCCATAGTCATGGAGGAATGTGACAAGATATGGTATGGAGACAAAGAAAGAACTCATAATAAAGTCACTCAAAGGAGGTGAAAGGTGGTTCTAGTTGTAGATCCACCAATGGTATTTTCTTCATTACCTTCCACATCAAGATCAAGACCCAAAGTGAAGACATGGAGCAATCCACCTGATGGTGTCGGAGTTAGCGGAAAGATGCAGAGGTGGCTAAAATTAAAGATGTTGTTGATGATATCAAGCTTGTGAGCAGGTTCATCACACAGATCTCATGTCGTTATCTTCGTGAAAATGGTGAGTACACTAAGCTCGAGGTTGTGCAAGTTGAATTCTAGAATCTAGTTCAAAATGGTCTTGATGGTGATCCTATGACGTCCAAGATGAATCACTTCTCGGTGATGTCAACAAGCTTCGACAAGTTAGTCAAAGAAATCAAAGAGTGCCAGAGAATGATCAAGGATGGAGAGAAGGTGTTGTGCAAGCAATCTATCATCTTGGATAGCATCAGAGTGCCAGAAGAGGAGATAGTTAATGAGTTCATGGAGGAGATGATTGCTCTAAACGGCTTGGAGTAGACTAACACTTGGATCTCACAATTCTCAAGATAGACATTAAACACAACAATTAACTTGATGCTTCTTTCCAAGTTTAACTCGTTGTTCCAAATATAATTACATGTCTATCTTGAGGATATCTTTTGGAGGAGGTCAGACTTTTAGTTAGGATCTAGTTAACTGATGTTAGTTATCAGTTGACTTTCATTTCAATAAGGACTTGCATGTTGCACATGTCCATTTAATTTAGTTTTGTTTCAGTTAACTATATAGTTTCATTTATTTAGGTTTAGTAATAAATCTTGCATGCTTGCAAGACTCATGTTAACTCAAGGCGATTTTAGGGTTCCCTACACCTTAAAGTTCTATAAATAAGAGCACCCTTTCTCATTTTTAATTAACTTTTGCACGTGATAGCATACATGTTGAGCAACCTTACCTGTAGTATTGCTATTTTGTATCTATTCAAGAAATTTTATTGTGATAATAAATAGCTAAGCCAACTTACCTAAATGTTATTATTATGGTACTTGTTCACTTGAGATTAAATATAATTGTTGGTTTGATTGTTCATTGTGTGCATGTCTCGTTTATACAATTTGTTGTCCTAGTTATTATTTCATGTTGTGATTAATAAGTTTTCTTTCATATCTACACCTCATATAAGAGTCATCTCCTCCTTGGGAATTTACAAGGTTTATCGTGTGTTGTCGTGATTAATAATCTTTGTTTCATATCTACACCTCGAATAAGAGTTGTCTCCTCCTTGGGAATTTAGACGTGGAGATTGTCATTTGATGTTGTTGCCAATAACCTTTCTTTCAGCCTATGCCTCGGATAGGAGTCATCTCCTCCTTGGAAATCCTGACTTAAAGATTATCGTATAACCAATTCCTTGCTCCTAAGTCCTAATGCTTTGTTTCTCTTGAGGAAATAGGATAGATTAAGCATTGACTTAGTTACAGTTAAAGATCTACAAAACCAAAGAAAATCCTTAGCTGCAACGTATTAGGTTTTCTTAACCTTGTGCCTCTTCCAACTGAGTCAAAAAGATAGGATTTAGATCACTTCACTATTTCACGCATATCAACAAAAGAGGGAGCTTCCCCTCCTAATTTGAAGAGCAGTCATTACACATTGTGCATAGTTGTTTGTTTCCAATATGCACTCCAGAGGTGCAAATTGTAACACCAACACAATCAAAAGCAACAATTCAAGTATAGTATAGTTGAATAGACACTATCACTATTCTTGTTCTAATATAGACTTGAAGTAATTCTTTGCATCTTGCATTTTGTAACCCCAAGTTACAAATGAAACCCTAATGTGAGTTCATATATGAGTTTTAGCTATCACCATTACATTTGATACAATTTACAATCGTGTTACAAAGAAGCAACAACAACTCATTCTTAGAGTTGTTACAATAATATCTATATAATCTTGAAAATTGACAAAGTATTTTACAAGCACTAGAAAATAAAAAATAATAACTTTAGAAAAGGTCCAAGATATAGAAACCTAGTGTTTCAAAAGTTCAGATAAGTATAGAATGTAGGAGCTGAGGTATAGCTCATAGAACATGTTAGAGTCACTCAAGGACTCAAGTCTCTAAAATCATCTGCAAAAGCCAACAACAACCTTCCACAAGAGGAAAAATCAAGAACATGAACTTGCAACAATGGATGCAAGATGTGGCCAATATGCAATACTCAAGATTGCAATGATGTATTGGACTTACACAATTGAAATTGAGATTAATGATAATGTACATATGAAGCCTTGCTTATATAGGCAAGGGTGATGATGTACCTACATTAAATGACTGTGTCATAATTAAATGACATGAGTCAATATTAAATAACCTAGGACACAAGCGCTAAATAAAAGTCGACTAGATAAGATAAGTGACAACTAATGCTTACCCAGAAAGATTCCCCCCTAATTAATGCTAACAAAAAAGATACCCTCCCAAGACCTAAGTGGACTTAACAATGTAAATAGGATCTAGATAAGACTGGATAGGAAAAATACCTATTTACACCAACACCCCCCCTTAAGTACAACTTAGGGAGTCAATTATTATGCAAATGACACAAAGATGGGTCCCAACTACAAGGTCGTGTTAGGTACCCATGTACAAATGTAAAGACAATCTCTCACAAACGGAGACAAGGAGAAAACCCAGTGGGACAAAACTCCTCCTCAAAAGAGATGAAATACAAAATACTCTCAATGATGCATGAGAGGGACAAAGCCCCACCCAAGGAAAAATACCCCCCATATGAGAAAAGAAGAGAGACCATGCATCCCCCCCTTAATGGTGAGTCTCCTACAATAGTAGAAGCTCAACATTAAATGTTGAAAATGATCCAATATTGTCAAACAACATTCCTCCCCTTAGGAAGAAACAAAACCAAGATGATATGCAGGATGTCTTCCCATTCCAAAAAAGAATGTGAGGGAAGAAGAATTATACATGATGTCTTTGATCGATGCTCAAGTGTCTCCATGTCGATGTCGAAAGCTGAAAAACTCCAAACAGGCATTCTAGGCCACACAACTGAAGATGTCAGTCTAGAACCTCCTAGAGATGGATAGCAAACACACTCCAAAGATAAAGAAACCACATCCTCTAAAGAATCCTCCTCCAAATTTTTTCTGAAGGTATTCACACTCATATTAAACTACAAAGAGTGATCATGTAGAGAATGAAAAAGAGGGTCAGAGAATTCCCTCACAACAACTGAAAAAGAGTCGTCTCCATCAAAGAGAAGATGTATTCAATCAATGGTGTCTCCTAAATCTTAAATGTGAGACTCAACAAACAACCCACCAATTTCTGCCAAGTATGCATCCCAAGTGGATGTAGCTAGAAGATGATGTAGATCTTGTTGCACGAAATCACAAGATGCCAAGCCTATACCAATATGAACATCATCAAATGCAACAAAAGATGGACAAGGTGAAATGCAAGGCTCAAGAACAAGATCGGATGTGAGAAAACCCAAGTTCAAGAAGCCAAATGTCTCCTTTATTCATCATGGTTCACACTAGAAGTGTGAGCAAGACCAAAGGAACAATGTCGCCATCAGAAGTAAAATTTGTAAATGTATACAACCGAGGTGAATGATCAACCATCCCAGTAGAAATAATCTCTCTACTCTTCAAGTTACACATGATAACTGAATCAGGACTGAACTTCACAATCCTTCGATCTCCACCATGTGTAATATAATATATAGAAAGAAGATTGTTCATCAAATGAGAAACACACAAAACATCCTAGAAAGTGTTTTCCATAAAACTAGTAGATCCCTTCCCAAGTACACTCATGTATGTATTATTTCCCATCAAAATAGGAGACATGGTGCATGGCTCAAAAGAAGAGAATATAGACTACAAAGATGCCATATGATAAGAAGCTCTCTAATCTAGAAGCCATCTCCTTGATCCTGGACCTAAAAAAGCACAAAGAGCTTTCCTTTTATTTCCTAACGTAGAAGCCAAAACATCATGACCTTTGCCCTTATTAAGCTATTTTGAAGATGAAGAAGAAGAAGGTGGAGTCTTGAACATTCTAGAAGGAATATCAATATAATTCTTTTTGAGAAGATGCTTCAACTCATCAAGATCCTTCTTGTAACAAGAATTTTCATTATCCCTAAGCTTCTTGCAATACGAACAAGTAGACTTCTCCTTCTTAGATGATTTATCTGAGGAAGAAGATTTATCCTTTCATTGATATGAATGTGGATTGTTCTTTGATTTCTTTTGCTTCTTATCTAATTCTTTCACCTGACTAGCCAAAAATGTTTGAGATTTAAAAGATTTGATGAAAACCATCGAGATAATCTTTTTTTCTCATGTATCAACATCTCAAAAAATGATGCAAATGATGGTGTAGTATATTCAGACCCCATAGTCAACCTATGAGTATGAAGTCTAGAAACAAAAGCAGCATAATCAGAATGAAGTTTTTTCAATGAATTGTAGGCCAACTAAATGTCCTTCTTATCAATAACACATGCTTTATATTGCTCCCATATATCATTAACCCTAGTGATGTAGTCTTGGATGTTGTCAAAGTTCTTAGGATCAAGGCTCATTAATTCATTATCAAGTTGATAGCCTCTAACTTGATCTGTAGAACCATATAATGTTTTCAACTTGTCCCAAGCCTCATGAGAATTCTTGCATGATTCAATCTGGAACAAAAAATCTTGAGAAACTAGTTTATGAAGACTTCCAAGAGCTTTGGTATGATCAATCATCCATTTAATCTTTTTCTCATCATCAATAGGTTTAGGTACCTTATTCTCAACATATAGAGATTGACCCTCATTCATTAGTATACTCCATGAATGTTGATTCCATGTTGAATAGTTTTATGATGCCATCAAAGGAACCTTAGAATGATCCATGAAAAATGAAGAGAGCACTAGCAAACAGATCAAGACAATGCACCAAGAGACCCCCCAACCAATCAATCAATAATCCCCCAATAGAAATATATGAGGTTGACCCTTTATGCTTAGTGCAATTACAAATTCCATTTACCAACAACAACGAAGTGAACTTGACCTTAGTGCATGCAGAATGCCAAATTTGGCCACAAGCTCAAACTAAAATTTTTATACAAGATAAGATAAATCTAATCACACCAATGCAAATTACACAAAAAATTATGCACTTTAAAAAAAAAATCACTCAAAAATGTTACCGTATGAGCGAGAACGAAGCCTCAGAAGTTTTGATAATGAGAGCAGCTCAGTAACAACTCTAAAAATCTACAATTCTGGAAAAAAACCAAGCACCAAAATCAAAAACCAACTACACTACTGCATAGAGCATGAAATTCTACCCCAAATAAAAAAAAATTATGTTGAAAAAAGAGTTTGTATGACCAAGTTAGGAGCCTCCAAAGTTTTCCTCCAAAATGAAAACTACCAACAAAGAGGGGGTCCAAATGGAGTGACTTCTTGACGGTCGTTTGGCCATCAAAATTAAGATAGTAAATATTGATAGTCGACTAAGCATCAAATTTAACACAATGTCGGAGGACGATCATTTGGCCGTCAAATTTAACACTGTTTTCCAACGGTCATTTGGCTGTCAAATTTAAGATGGTCGTGCGAAAAAAAGATAAACATTTTTTGCATGAAAATATGAGGTATTATATATAAAAATGGGGGTTTGGGGGCCTTCTGGACTTAACTGTGACGTTTCGCCTCAATATGCACCTTGCAAAAGCTCAAGCTCAAATCACTCTCAGATTTGAGAAAGGGTTTTGCAACTCTAAAGCTCTAATACCATGTAGGAGTTGAGATATAGCTCATAGAACATGTTAGAGTCACTCAAGGACTCAAGCCTCCAAGATCATTTTCAAAATCCAACAACCTTCCACAAGAGGAAAAAGCAAGAATATGACATTGCAACAATAGATGCAAGATGTGGCCAATATGCAATACTCAAGATTGCAATGATGTATTGGACTTACACAACTGAAATTGAGATTGATGATAATGTACATATGAAGCCTTGCTTATTTAGGCAAGGGTGATGTTGTACCTACATTAAATGATTGTGTCATAATTAAATGTCATGAGTCAATATTAAATAACCTAGGACACAAGCATTAAATAAAATCCAACTAGAAAAGATAAGTGACAACTAATGCTTAAGTAGAAAGATTCCCCCCTAATTAATGCTAACTTGAAATATACCCTCCTAGGACCTAAGTGGAATTAACAATGTAAATAGTACCTAAATAAGACTAGATAGGAAAAATACCTATTTACTCCAACATATAATTACTGTAAATATTTGAAACCAATACATTGCAATATTTAGATTGGGAATTGTTTTGTACTTGCTTTGGTAAGATGGATTTTTAATAGATTTTGGTCATATATATATATATATATATATATATATATTGACATATAATAATTATTTCAATCAACATATGTCTATTAAAGGAACACTTCTATTTTAGTACAATAAAAATTGCCAATATTTCATTCTATTGTAAAAAGAAATGGATATCAAGAGCAACAAGATGAAATGAGTAGAAATTTGAGAACTATTGTGGAACATAAGTTAACATAAATCTATGTTTAAAAAATCATTTAATTGAGTAACTGTTTACGATATAATTTTTTTTGTGTTTGTACAAGGTTTATTGAGAAGTTACTATAAATAATTTAGACAAAATAAAAGTGACAAAAACAAAGGAGAGTTAAAGATATATGTACACAATAGTATACAATGTTTACAAGTTGTTGGGTGAAAATTATGTAATCCCTTTTTGACAGATTACACAACCCGATTTCAGCCAAAGTTCTGTGAGATATGATCTCTCCTCTCAGGAAGGGGAGGCACCCTTCTTACTGCTTATTGAAACTAAGTAAAAATAATTAAGTATTCACAAAAATGTACACTACAATTAAGAGATGGGGGTGTGTCACATTCATACTTCTCTATTCTTTCAGAGA
>VDFB02277451.1:0-63639 GCA_007258455.2 Sequoia sempervirens
GCATCGCAAAATAAATCAAATGACTTTGTGAAGTCAGGCAATGCTAGCACTGGACATGAAGTCATGATCACCTTAAACCTGTCAAAGCACTCCTGCGCCTGTGGTGACCAAGTAAAAGCCCCTTTCTTTGTCAAATCAGTAAGGGGTGCGGCATGACGTGAGAACCCACTAACAAATCTCCTGTAAAAGGCACACAACCCAATGAATCCTCTGAGTTGCGTAAGGTTCTCTGGTACTAGCCACTCCACTATAGCCCGGATCTTTTCAGGATCCATACTAACTCCCTTGGCACTTCCATGAGTTCCCAGATATAATAATCTCAACATGCCTAGCTCGACTTCCTGATTCCTGGCATGTGCCATTCTCTACCAAGATACCCAAAACTGTGTCTAAGTGAGCTAAATGCTCCTCCCATGACCTACTGTATACCAGAATGTCATTGAAGAAGACCAATATAAATCTCCGCAGCTATGAACTGAAGACCCTGTTCATGGTAGCCTGAAAGGTGGCAGGTGCATTGGTTAGACCGAAAGGCATAACCAAAAACTCGAAGTGACCGCAATGGCACCGGAAAGCGGTTTTCTCAATGTCCTGCTCCCTCATCTGAATCTGGTGGTACCCGGATCTCAAATCAATCTTCGTAAAGAAGATAGCACCATGCAACTCATCAATCAGCTCATCAATGCGTGGTATCGGGTACCTGTTCTTAATTGTCCTCTTATTGAGCTGGCGGTAGTCTATGCACATTCAAAGTGATCCATCCTTCTTCTTCACCAATACAACCGATGAAGCAAAAGGTGACTTGCTAGGTCTAATGTGTCCCATAGCCAATAACTCATTGATGGTCTTCTCTATCTCATCCTTGAGTCGTTTCGGATGCCTGTAGGGTGTAATCATAATGGGCTTTGTGCCCTCCTCCAACTTGATAATATGCTCAGTGCCTTTGTCTGGAGGTCTACCAGGTGGAATGTCGCTAAACACTTTGGAGTATTTAGTCCTCAGTATCTGGATGTCTGGATGGTACTCACCCTTCTGCTGCTCCTGCTGTGCTAGCATTAACATACACTCTGCAGCCCAGTCAACCATATCATGACGTATGAGTCTCTCCATCTGCCTGTACGAAACCATCCTCAGATTACTATCTCTAATGGCTTTGATGACATGAGGTCTCCCATTAACCTTGAACTTCATCTCCATGTCTCGTAGATTGAGTGTGAACTCACCCAAATCGTGAAGCCATGCCATACCTAACACCACATCAGTATCTCCCATATTAACAACATAGAATTCAGTCTTGAATTCATAGTTGTTCAACCGCATGGGAAGATCAGTAATCTTTCTGTCACATTTGAGGGTGTACCCATCAGCCACCTTAACTCGGATACCCTCAAACTCCTCTATCTATATACCACGTTTCTCTACCAACCGTGCATCAATGAAATTATGAGTAGCACCAGTGTCGAGTAGAGTGATTACCTTCTGACCTACTAGGAGCCCGCGGAGTCTAAACGACCCATCTCTCTGAAGGCTAGTCAAATGTGCCTCATGTAGCTTCCTTCCTCCATCGTTTTCACCCTCATTTTCGGACCTGTCATCATCTGAATGCTCCGAATCAGCTTGCTGGTCTGACAGATCATATTGCTCTTCCCCTTCATAAAACCATTCCATCTGATTGTTTTTAACCTTGGGACGAAGAGGGCATACATGTTTTTCATCATAGGGCGCCTTGCACCAGAAACACAATTTTTTCTTCCATAGATCATTCAGTGTTTCTCTGTCAAAGGGTGGTGCATTTTGTTTCTTAGGATCGGGTGGATCCCTCCTTCTGTCAAAGGGCCTATTCCTGTCAAAAGACTTATTAGGCCTCGTGTATGGTGTCAAGCCAGAAGTGAACTTGCTGCGAGGGGCTGCAAGCTCCATGTTACGTGCCTTCCTCATGGCCTCCTGAAGAGTAGGAGGATCAAATGCCTTGACCCAACCTCTCATAGGCTCCATCAAACCCTCGACGAAGAGAATGACAAGTCTCCGTTCTGAAATGCCTGTCACCATGACTACAACCTTCTAAAACTCACTAACATAAGCATCCAAACTACCTGTCTGTCTGAGCCGAGCTAGCTCTCTGAAGTAGAGTTCTGGATCTTTCTTGTCAAAATGCTCTATGAGCCTGCTGGTGAACTCCTGGTAAGTAGTGACTACATGATGGCCAAGTGTGTACATGCCATGATGCCACCAATCATGCGCCAGCCCATCAAGATGCAAAGTAGCAAACTTAATGGCCTCATCCTCCTACATAGGTCTCAGTGATAGATAATTGTCCAACTTCTGGACCCAAGACCTCGCTGACGTCTTATCGGAACCATCAAAGTATGGCAAGGTGATTTTGCTAACTGCATACTGCAAATCCCTGTTCACCTGTGGCTGTGGCTGCTGATGCTGAGGAGCTCTACGGTCAAATCTACCTCCTCCTCTAGGTTTATGAACATCCATAAACTCATGAAAAGATAATGCCTGTCTGATCTCAGGTGCTAAGGATAGATACTCACAATGAAATCTAGTCACATCCGCTACTGACATGCCATTGTGTGGCTGAAACTCCTGATGGTGACCCTGCTGCTCTGCCTCCGGAGTCGAAGGTGGGGTCTCTCTACATATGAATGTAGATTGTCCAGGCCTACGCTCATGATAGATCGGTGATGGCTGTCGTGGTGCTGATGCCAAAGGCTGGTCCATGCCTACAGTCCTGCTCGACTGTCCAATCTAGATATAGTGTGGCTGGGATGGAGTATACTGTCTAATAGTGCCCATCAACTGGGACATCGTGTCCATCATATTATCGTGCCTGCGTCTAAACTCCTCTTCAGTAATATCACCGTCTGCATGCGCTTTCCCTGAATCCCTAAGTGACTCTGCAGGTATCTCACGGTCTGCCATCAGTGTTGTGACACTGTTCTCACTGCTGTTGGAGCTAGATCTGTGAATACCCAATACTCCTGATACTGTCTCACCTTCAGGAATAGGTGGACCTGTCCAATCCTCGACTCTGCCTGTTCCTACACCCTTAGTATAATGAATGATGTCTCTGCTCATGAAAAAGCAACCAAAAAGCACTCTGTATACTAAAAAAGCAACTGAAAAAGCACAGGATGGCAGGAAAACTGTGTTCTGATACCACTGTAGGAGACCAGGTGTCTCTCAACCCAACTTCTCAACTGTAACTGCGTTTTTTTTTGTGTTTTTGCAATTTTTGACTTTTTTGAGGGTTTTGAATATTTGAAAAGAAAGTGCGATTTTGATAAATAAATGCAAATAAATTCATAAACAAACAATGATGCGCCAAATAATTGCTAGATCAATAGTAGATGATTTTATTTTCGATATAGAACTACTACAAAGCGATCCCAATCACAGAAGAATTAATAAATGATATTTTTTAAGAGGACCCTGATTATTGCTTGTAGCCTCTTGAAGGAATGGAAGAACAGTACGGCCCTAGCCAGTTATTGACTTCTCCTCAGAAATAAGGATATAAATCGAATCTCCTTGCCTGTGCGCCAAAGATGAAGAAAACTGGAAGCTGAGCTGATAGGCGTTTTTGGTTGCCAGGAGAAAGACGTCTTTCAACAGCAAAGTACGGCCTGTCAGCAGTATTTAATACAGCCGTACCCTTTTCTTAGGAATAGCGCCAGATGCCAAACACTGATAATCTCAAAGATCAATTCCTTCTAATAAATAATAGAACCCCAAATACTGAAAGTAAACTCCACTGTAAACACTGTATGACTTCTGGATGAAGCCACGCTGATGGACAATCTTCAACTGGTATTTCACAGCCTCAGTATGTCAGATCTCGAAGAGGTAACGTTCTTCAAAATCAATGTCTGCTGAAACCCTAGGTTCGCAAACTCCAATGCTTAGAGCAAGAATAAGACAAATTGAATAATCATAACATATGAGTTCGATTTGTCTTGGCAGTGTATATATAAACCCTTTCAAAAATTCGACCCAAGCTTCTTTTTAATAATCATTTAAATAAATGATTAAATTCGCCCTTTTCTTAACTTAGGAAAATATTCAATAAATGGCGTCCCACTTTAATGAATAAATGATTATTCATTATAATAAATATTTCACTTTATATAATATGCCATTAATTATTAATATTTAAATATATTAATAAAGTGACTTTATAACATAAAGTCAAAATATCAATTATTTAATAAACATTAAATGCTCCATTATTTTCCATCTGACCATCAAACTAACAAACTGGGTCGACTCTGAGCTAACCAGCTGAACCAGGTGCCCTGCCCAAAATAGCAGCTTCCTCCTGCCCGACTTACTATAAATAGTAAGTAACTAAAACACCTCTCTGAAAGATTCTGCGAAGGCCCAACCTGAATCAACTGAAAGAATGATGCTTCTAAACACCGGGTAACTGCCTCAAATAATCCTCTACACACATCTGTCAGCCTACGAGGATCGAAATAATAGGCTAACCACATATCCAGCTGAACTGACTAGGAAGGGGACATCACAGTCTCACCGTTTCTTGGCTCATCAACTTGGCATCTGCCGCTGTTCTACATCTATAGAGTCCCATCTCAACGGGAAAGTTCACAACTGACTTCTTCAGTCGCAAGTGAGTGTGAACTTCGGCCAACTGCCTTAGGAATTCCATGAAAACTACCCTATTTGAAGGGTAGCGTGGCATCATGGCGGGGTGTCCAATGTAGTCGTACACCCGTATGTAGGTGAAGGTAGGGAATTTGATAAACCAATCCGCCCAATCCACCATTGCCTCTTTGGCTGCTTGTGAAATATGTACGTGCATCTCATGGTCTAGTTCTCGTACGGTGTGCATGATGAAGAGGTCACTTGTCCTTTTGAAGTGTCGCTCTGCTTGAGTAAACTCAAGACGTGCAAAGTGTTCATGGACCTTCTACACACCTAAGGTCTCCACATTGTTTAATATCCTGAACTCGCCTTGGAACACAATCAGGTATACCAAGTAAGAACACTTGTGGAACCTATGAGCCTCTAGAAACCCGGTAATCTGTTGGTGGAGTGTATCACTGATCAGAGTGGCCCAATCGTAATGTTCCCTCTTGCTGATAATCTTAACAATGACATAGTACATCCACGACTAAAACTGATTGCCCTCTTCCTATACAGTGATTCTGCTGAGTAGAGTGATCAACACTGCGTACTCATCTCTGAATTCTCCTCGTCCAACCAACTTAGGAAAGCTAGCCTTTTTCACTTTCAGCCATTTTTCTGCCATTATTCCTTGGCATTTATTCTTAGCTGCCTCGAATGCTCTGTCGCATTTTGTAACTAATTTAACCACGTTGGTAGGGCATGATGGAATACCAAAACATTTTTCAATGTCCCTGGGTTTCAAACTGCAAATTACTCTCCCATCCACTGATCTGATTTCTCTCATGGAAGGATTGTAATGCTTAATACAAGCGATTACAAGCTTCACACTCTGTGATGGGGATGGATGCAGCTTGAAGCAATCCGGATTCCTCTATGTTCTGCAATGTGATATGATTCATGCCCTCCAAGTCTTTTGGATCAACCACTAGATTCTTTTGATATAAGTTTGTGTCAATCGTTTTCAGGTAATCATGGTACAAGGCCATCTTGGTCTTGTATTGTACCTGAGAGTACTGCATCCTGAAAAACTCAAACATTGACTACACACTTGACCCTGTTCTGACAATTTTCGAAAACCCCTAAAAATAGCGCCTGTCGAGAAGTATTTTTCCAAAAAAAATCTAGCACATGGGTTTTGTTCATGCTTCAATGCTGAACAAACAAAGTTCTTCAGAATTTTGATTCTGAAACTTTTTAGGAAAAAACCCCAAAAATAGGGGCAGCAAGTTTGTTGTTTCTAAAAAAATCTTACGAGATGGTTTTCACTGGAAAATTATTCTGATTCTGCCCAATTGATCAGATTTGTGGTAGCCTGTTGATTTGTGTGACATGCAAAAAATACCTAAGACAAGAAAAGAGGAAGTAGACAAGAGATGGATTGGAAGTTTTTATCTGTCTCCCTGAGAAAATCTGTCTCTAAATCCAGCCTCTGATAAGAAATCTTCCTCTGCCTCTGATCTTCAAAAAATATTGAACTGTCAAAAACCTTTGCCAGATCTTGAAAGGACGTCTTTGAGAGCTTATTGTTGTTTGGATCTTCAACCTGCAAAAGAAATAATGAAGGACGCCTAGATATGCTTTATATAGACTCAAGCCTGAATCCTTGAAGTTTGGGCGCCTAACTCATGATCTAAGCCTAATTTGGCCTGATCTGGAGTTCAAAAGGTTGATTCCCACTGATCGTGGGGTGATTTGGCCAAGTTTGCCTCCAAAATATCTTATTTGGTCAACAAAACATGCCTTTGACCTTTTTAGGCGTCCCTTTTGAGTTTGAGTGCTTTTTCATCATTTTGCCATGTTGAATGACCTCTGTTTGATCTTTGCTCCAGATTGATCAGTTGATCTTGAGCAGTTGCTGATAGATTCACTGTTGAGTTGGATCTGTACTGAAGAGACGTGCCTTAGAGATGCTAAGCTGGAAAACTGAGTTTGAGGCTCCAGAAGACTGGGCGCCTTTCTTCAGCAAGGGCGCTTTTGCACTTGCCTTAGTCAATTTTTAGTGTCTGTTCTTCAACTTCTCCGTTTAGACCTTTCGTGCTCTGATTTGATATCCTTGTTGACTGACAAGTCGGACAATCTCGCTTGACGATTCATCAGGTGGCCAGCTCAATCTTGGAAAGGATGACTGGTGTCTCAGTTCCTGACAGTCAGTTTACGGCCTCAGCGAGCAAGGGCGCCTTTCTTCAGTAGGGGCGCTTTTGCTCTTTTTGATCAGTTATTTCTTGTTGAAAACTACTTCAGTTTGATCTTCATCATCAGATGATTGTCTTGTCGGAATCCTTTGCAAATGATTCCGTTGTCGAGGTTGATCCAGATGGAGGAGATCATCTTGGAAGTCCTTCAGCCTTTTGTCAACATCTGAGTGCCCAAAAGAAAGGGCGCCTTTCTTCAGCAAGGGCGCCTTTTTCAAGATACTTAGCACATTTTCAGTGTTCTTTCATTTTTGCTTTTCTAGCAATTTTTGCTTGATTGCCTTCTCAGTTGATCAATCACTGCAGCTGTTTGGTTCATCTCGCAAGTTCACAGATGGTTTCATCGTGAAACTGGATCAGAGCTAGATAGAAATCACGAAGACAGCATTTCTCAACAAATGACATCTTCATCCTCCCTTTCAAGGGCGCCTTTCTTCAGCACGGGCACCTTTCTCCAGTCAAGCAGTCATTTTGGATGTTATTCATAACAGCCTCTTCGCCTTCTGTTGACAATCGATGGTGATCACTTTATCAGATATCTCACTGAATGTTTCATTGTCAACTCATCAGAACGCCAAGGATGACTGCCTTGGAGGAATCAAGAGACTGAATTTGGCCCCTGAGATTCAAGGGTGCCTTTCTCTGGAAAGGGCACTTTTAGCATCTTGAGTTGGTTTCTCCTTTGTAGCATTTCCAGAGTTAGTCAAATTTTGGCCTTATCCAATTTTGAGAATCTCCTTCGTCAAACAGCATCTTTTTAGTCCTTTTTCGCCATGGTTGCGTCGTTGAAGCTTTTGAAGTTCAGCTTTCAGCACCTAGTACTGGCCAATCTGCCATTAATGCCTGCAGAGCTCCTAACTTTGCTCCTAAAAAATAGAAATAGACCCACCAAAGTAAAATATGTCTTTTGATGATTCTGACTTGATCAGTGTGATCGTGAAGTCGATTAACCTAATCAAAATCATTTTCAATCATTTCTGGGAAGGTCCTATATTTGGGGGTTTCCCTGAAAATAGGGGTGTAAAACCCTAATTTTCAATTTTTCAGAATTTTGCACGTGTTCTTTGACAGAAACCCACAAAAACCCTATGTTTGGTTTGACCTAAAACAAACTTTTGACGGCATTTTTACATGATTTAGCTCAATTTATACAAAATGCCAAAAATATTTTGGGTACAACATGCTAATATATATGAAAGAAATCATAGTAAATTTTTGCTTCTTGTATGGAGAATTCAAGAAGGCTATTTGAAGGTTTCAAATTTTTCAACTCCTAGTTATATTAGTGGTGTAGAAAAAATATGGTGGTGAGTTAATTTTTCACAAAAGATGGCCCCCAAGAGAGTTACATGTTGCAAGAACAAAACACATAGCCAAGTTGGGCATGTCTAAGGATTCTACAAGATCTTTGCAAGAGACTATGAATCTGTAAGAACCGTAAGTTCTCCCCAAACTGAAACTCTGTATTTCTGACGAAGACTTCTGAACTTGTGTTTGATTTGTTTTGGGTTTTTCACTTTTTTTTGTGTTTTTGAAAGTTATTTGCTTTTTTTGTATTTTTTGAAAATGATGCCAGGCATAAAAAGAACTAAGAAGAAATATGCAAACTATTGTAAAAAAACAACTGCTGCAAGAAAAGATATTATTTATTGATTATATTTTAAAAGCCTTACATACAAGCATACCCGGAATGGAAGGAGTATCATAATAAAATCTGGAAATGCTGACAGCAATGAATTAATCTGATAAATAAATTGATCTGCCTCTGAGATGACTTTCTCCACCTCCAAATCGGCCCAAAATGCCCTTATAGGGAGTGACGCCAACAATGAAGGAAGAATGAGCCCAAAAAGCAAGGCGATTTGCCTTAGAGAAAACATGCTAGGCCTGGGAGATGGTACGGTTGGCCTATTTTAGAATGTATGGCCCCTTGGAAAGTGTGCCAGTGATTACAAAATGCAGCCCTTGTTAGGTTCGCCTTTCACAATGTAAAATCTGCCTGAAACCTTTGATGAAAACTCTTCAAATCTCCACAATATTGGCCCCTGAATGAAACCAACTCTCATCGGCTAACTTCAATTGATGTTGCACAACCTCAAAAAGCACAAACAATGGAGAATGAACGTTCTCCAATTCCGGAAAGCTCTAGAAATGCAGAAACCCTTGGTTTCTCTCCTCTAATGCCAAAGATATCATAAAAGATAAATTAACAAATGCTCAAGAGATGAATCGATTTTCACTTTGGCTCCTTATATACTTTCTTCAAGGAAGTCGATCCCTAATTTTGCCTTTTTGATCATTTAAATAATATTGAGTTTGCACTTTAGCAATATTAAAATAATGTCTTGAAGTTGGCGCCCAAGTCATTAATTATAAAGTGGCCCCGTTTTAATGTCTCCATGACCCATTAGACATAAAGTGCAAATATAACATTATTTTATAAACTTGTGATATTAATTATTATTAAAGTCACCTTTACTAATAATTAAACGTTATAACTTGTGCAATACACCTTATTTCTTCAAACCAACTGAACTCTGGGATTGACACTACAAATACATCACGTTCAGGTGCCTGGCTATAAATGGTAACACTGGCTGGATGACTTACTATAAATAGTAAGTATGCAAACTAAGCCCCCAAATCCTCTGCAAAGGCCAAACCTGAACTTAACAAAGCTCTGGAGAAGAATATTGCCATCAACTGACCAAGTATCTGCCTCAAAAGACCCTCTATGCAATCCCATTAGCCTACAAGGGTCAACTAATAGGCCAATCCCACTGACAACTAATGTCTAGCTAGAAGGGGACATTACAGAATCAACCAGCAAAGCAACATAAGAATGAGAAAGGTGAAATGTATATGACACACAAAGAAATGGAGAAAGCTTCACAAGAACTACATGAACAGACCTTAGAAAAATTTGTACAATTGAATGAAACTACTACATCACACAAGGAAATGAGGACATAGATTCACCAACTCTAAAGGATGATTTGGCATCCTAGTATTGCTATGATTGTCATTTGGGAAGAGTCGGAGCTACTGAATTTGCATTGCTTGAGGACAGTAATTTTGGGAAGGGGGGACTCTCATGTCCCATTTTTTAATTAAATTGATTGGAGATCCATTTATTTACTTCCTATGGGCTAAGGGGATAATGTTAGGGGAAATAATTTAATAATAAATTATTTTATGTTAGTCCCGATAACTTTATTTTAAAACATTGTAAGAAGACAACTTAAATATTATTATTATTTTAATAAAGTGGTCATCTAAATGAGACATTATAAGGCCTTGTGTAATATTTTAATAAAAAGTGTTTTTGCACATTTTTTGGAGGAATTTTTGGAATGAAAAAGAAAATCAAAGGGACCAAAAAGGAACTTATAAAAATAAGAGATTTGCTCAAAGGAAATCATCCATTGTTTATAAAACCATAACCCCCTTTTATCTGATAGCTTGGGCACTTGTGTTCATCTATTTCTCCTAAGGATGAAAACCATAGGCATGCAAAGATTCAGAGGACAAAAACCATCTTGGTTTTCAGACAAAAGCAAAGTATGAAAAACCTCTTCCTCTTTGAGGCAATGTCATCTAGGCATTGCAATTGAGCTAAAAAGATTGCAATGTGTTTCCAATTTCCAATTGGTGTGTAAGTTTCATATGTTTGCCTCTAATTAGAATTTTGTTACATTTCAATGGACCCATCCAATACTAACCTAGAATGGTTACATTTGGAGGAAGACAACTTAAATGATGATCAATCCTAAATGTTCTAGGTTACAGTTGGAGGAAGACAAATTAAATGATGATCAATGCCAAATGTGCTTGTAACCATGTACAGATTCTTGTGGAAGTTCCTGTGATCTAAAATGCAACTAAACTGTACTGCCACATAGCTAATACTAATGTGATCATTTAAGCCAGATAATTTACTTTAAACTGTACTGACACATAGCTAATACTAATATATTATCCTACAACATTTGCAAAATTTGTTCGCTGGTGCCTATGAAGAATCTACTTGGTAGTACTAGACAAAGGGAATTCAATAGGATTCAAAACCCTAAAGAATGATTTGTTCCATGAGTGGGCAAATAGCCATAAAAGTTAACTTCATTCTTCAAATGGTAAGCAAGCTTGTGGAAGTATCAAATATCTCGAAAAAGCTACTAGCATCTAGATAATCATGTCAGCCAATTACTTATATATAACCAAATTTTCTGCTACCTTAATGATGCACTTAAAATAGTAACCAATAAATCAATGGAAACCTTCATAACTTACTTTAAGAAATTACAAGCATAAGTAACTATTAAAATTGACTAATTTGGGTAATTTCAATTGTAGAGAAGTGGCTTGTCACTGAATTTAATCAAATGCATAGCATCAAAGTTATTACATAAGAGCTTGAGATTGTCACTCAGTTAACAAGACATGGATGAAAGTATATTACTCAAGTGGCCATATTAATAGATGATTTATGTTTATCTGATATAGTTCAATACCATGATCTCTTACAAAATTGCTCCTGGAGTAAGATATGTACAATTTTATATTTCCCAACCTCCCGTTAAAGTGCACTTATTTGTGGGGGAATTGAATAACTGAACTAATTTTCTCTATAAGTATTTATCAAGCATATCAATGCAAACTATTGAATGCCAATACAAACAGAGCAATAATCATATTATGCTATAGAGGCAATATTAACATTTTATTTAGGATAAAGATGCTAAGACTTTACCTTGTTTAGTTTTCCAGCACAATGCCCCTTCTAGAAGAGTCAATGACATCTGGCGAAAATAAGAGTGCATATTATAGTTAATTCTGTTTGCTTGTCTCAATATCATAATTGGGTCAAAAGTTACAATGTCCTTTCAATAATTAACATGTTCAAAAGGTTGAAATCTCAAAAGAAATTCACATATTTAGCTTGTCCTAGGAATATCCCAACATTTCAAAAAAGTCTGTGGCCATGGAAACAAAGTATGACAAAAGAAACTAAATTACAAAGCAATATATCAAACCTTTGGTAATTGCTCAGCTAATAGACTGCACCTGCCCCTCATTTCATGTGCATTACTACATGATTGGACCTTTATCCAAAAAAAAAAAAATCAAATGATTAATATGTACCATACATGCATAATGTGCATCACAAAATGTTTTGAAAATCATCTAGATATACATTAATATGAATGGAAAAGAGAAGTGAAATGTGTCTACATCAAAATGAAGAAGCATTTATCGCGTTTCTAAAGAAACCTATCAGAGATATATCAACTTGGATAGGCATGCATGCAAACATTCACTGGCGGTATGAAGAAGAATCATTCTTTTGAGTACCAACATTGCACTTCAAATATTTGATGGCCTACTTGAACATATGGATTATAAAAAAGCTGGTCTCAAACAACTCAGCCCTAGGATGATTGGAACAAAGATCTTCCTCTTCAAGGGAGCAAGCTGGTCTCCTCACAAAGCACTCCCCAATAAATCCAAATTGCAATTTCAAATTACCTGTATCCAGAAATACAAAATAGATTTGCTACAATCCATTCAGCAAAATGTCCATAAGAAGATTATCAGGGCTTCTCTCCCTACCAAAAAGGAAAATGGATTTTAACTGAGGATGGAAACCCTAACAAAGGTAAAACATTCCATGGATGAAAATCAATATAGTCTCTGACTGCTCAAGGAAAGGCCCCTTATCTAAAAATTCATAGGAGGCTTTCCAAAACCTTTGAAAATATGGCTTTAATAAGACTAGAAACTCCCATTGATCTATAGATATTCTCAAGATGCCAAGACCATCTTCTCCATCAAAAGAGAAAAAGAATTGATTTTAAAAGAGGCCCTTGGTTTGTGAAAAAATCAGGTTTATTAGTGAAGCATCGATTTCCTACCTTAAATCCCACACAGGATCTTTTAAGCACAGTTTTTGTATGAGTCAAGTTATGCTTGCTTCCAAATGAACATTAACAAGAATACACTCTTTATAAACTTAGAGTAATAGGCGAGTACATAACCGCCTCCAAATTTAATAAGTATCCTCCAGGATTCTCATCTATGTCAACATTGCTAGAAATGCCATTGCCTAACCATAGCATCTTAGACATGGGAGGGATTGAATTGGAGCAGTTAATTGATTATGATAATATACCCTTTCCATATAGGCTATCTTCTAAATGTGTCCATCTAACTAGGATCTGTTCTACTCACCAACCATACAAACATAACTACTAATCAAAGAAGTTAGATCCACCTACTCTCAAGAATGTTAGCAAAAATCAGCTAACCTTTCCAAAGAGGAACGATTGTCAAATTACAAAAGAAAACCCTCACAAATTAAGGACAAATTCAAAAGAGCATATATATGTGAAGGACAGCCTCCACAAACCTAGAGAAAACAACTCAAAAAACTTTTTAATACTCTGGCCTCATAGGAACACAGTGAAGTCAAACAAATCAAAATCAAATAGCCAAAGAAATCAACAAAAGCCACCAGGAATGAACTTAGGACCAAAGAAAATATTTCCAATTCCAACATCTAATCTACCTACACAAAACTCTAACCAAATGGTTCTCACATTAGCCAATGCTTCAAAAACAATAACAAGATATAAAATTTTCAAAGGAAAGACAAAGGCTCAATCTAAATTTTAAGCCTTGATTATCCAGCACAAGCACTCTAACGAAAACCAAACTCCAGCATTACAGGTCACCACAAAATCCTGTTGAGGGAAGCACTAGGAAATTTTGAGAGCATAGTGTTAGAAAAAAATTGTCTACTTTGCGATTCTTATCTACATTTCTGCACTCATTTTGGCATCCATTCACCTAGTCTTCTTTTACATCGTTTAGCATATTTTTCAAGCCTAATTACCAACCACAAATATGCAAAAGCTGAATGAAAAGTCTTAGAACCTTCCACTCTGCATATCCCTTGAATCTAGAGCTTTGTTCTTCCAAGGATACCAATGCCTCCGACACTCATGTCTATGCTCAAATTTTAAATTTTGGTCCCAACAACTATTTTAACCCTAGTTTCAACTACATTTCCTAACAATCATTCATATAGAATCCTCATATAAACCTAATTTTGACTATCATTTGAATCTCTCACTCCCACACACTCTTGGTCATCTTTATTAATGCACTTCTTCATTCATACTAAATTGTTAAAAGGAGACACCATGGTTACAAGGCAGCAAGCTTCAACATTACTGATTTGAAGATTGAAGTTCTCTTTACCATTTGGACTCAAGCCATAGCATCTCCATTAGGATTCTTCCTCCCTCCTCATACTATCTCCATAGCTCTCCTCTTCCTTGACATTTTCCATAGTTTTCCTCCATTATTGATCCTCCATTGATGCCATAGTTTCCAAAACTGTTCTCCATCCTCTCTACATTGCAAATAGGAAGCCTTTTTCCTTGTCTCCAACCTTCTCCCTGCATTTCTTGTGACATTCCATTTCCCTCTTGACCTCCATCCACTTGCACACACCACATTGTACCCATACAAAACTTTATATAGTGTCAAGTTTAAAGTTAACATCTATTGTTTTCCCAAGTGCAAGTCATGATTAGATCTTGTCCAATTTGTTTTATCTTGTTGTCTTTGTCACTCTTTTCTATATGTTCACAAAATCATGGTAAAGATCTCTTGAAGTGATCCATCTTGGTGAAGAAAGGGAGGTTGCCTTCAAAGATTTTTTCTAAGCCTAAAGACCAACCACGCACCTCTATGAGGAGAAATTTAAGTTGTGTTCAAAACTCAAAGAAAATGGCTAAGGTATGAGGTCAAGGGTGCTGTAATGTCCCCAATCCTAATTTGCCCTAGAATTCGCCTATTGATCACAAATTACAAGAAGTTAGGGTTAGGGTTTTCACCTTTTCAATAAATATCTCTTTAATGATGTAATTTTGGATTGAACCCTGCTTTCACCACACAAATAGCATTCCCAAATATGTATAAACATTTGTTAGCATTAGGCAATTGCATCACATTTATAGATTATCAATAATACAACCTATTGTGAACTAGGAGGAGTGGCATGGTGGGTCCACCCGAAGCCATTTACCAACCTAAGAGATTGTATACCACAACACTCCCTGTTGGTGACTCGTACCTTCTTTCCCCAACCATGCCCTTGCCTTGGCAAACACTTGCCCCCTTGTGGAACGGCAGAGCTTATAGGTAGTCTTGGCAATTTCACCCCTCCATGGCCCATCCTTCCCATTTAGTTTTGAGCAGACTGTAAGTGAACTACACCACTCTTCTCAAGCCATCTTCCCCAAGGGGTTTACAATCAGTTTCAAACACTCATGCATACATTATCATATGAAATACATTTAACTATTCATTGCAAAAATGTAATGTCCCCTTCTCAGCAGTGATTAGTTCAGAGGACCGTTAGCCTATTCCGGAGACCCGTAGGCTAGTCGGAAGCTGGAATTAGGGTTTCCAATCTTCTAGGAGGTTGTTTCTGCATTTTTTGGAGTTTTGCACTTGGAATTGGGGAATTTGGATTGCAGATTCTTTATGGGTTTTCAGAGAGCTTCGCAATGGTATCGCATGCACTTCGATCCGAGCAACTTTCTGAATTTACTATTTTTAGTAAATTCTATTTTTGGCAGTGGTCCAGTTGGCATCAACTCAGTAGGCTTTCCTCTTCAGGTAGTTCAGTGGGGTAATGTGGATTTTGGCTTTTTGGTGAAATTGTTGATAGATATTTAATTATTTAAGTGGCTAAAGTTATATTTTAATATTATGACCCCTTGGCCTAGTAATATAACTTAATGTTGTTCTGAAAGAGGGGACTCAAGGGTGGACGCCTCATCAAGAGGTTATTTTAATATTTCAAAGGTTAGAATTATGACTTGGGGAAAGTGACACCACTTCTTGAGAGGGATTATTTATTAAAGAAAAATATTTCATTCTTGAAGTATGGGACGCCAACCTTGGAGGAGGAGAGAGTCAACTCAAATTTGAAATGGTTTGTCTTCTTGTGTTTGGGCGCCACATTCTAGAAGCTGTTAGAGACTCTTCACAAAGTTATAAAAGGTGGCCTTGGTTCTTCATTGGGCATCCATGAACAAATTATATCGTTATGTTGCTGAAATGGTGAGTGAATGCTTCGAGGGATGCATACCTCCTAGCTTGGGCTTGACTTCTTGCTTGAAAGCTAGCAACTAGTTGAGATATTGTTGTTCTTATTCTCTGAGAGTAGATTGGAGCACATTGTAGTTGAGTTTCTTGCATTTCAATCAGTTTTTGGAGTTGTTGGTCTAGTGTAGCTGATTGAGGTTTTTATTCATAAGTCATTGAGTAATTTTATTTTGGTTCTGGGTAGTTTTCATATGCATTTGCCAGCTAGGGGCGACCCTTTTTGGAGAGTTTGAGAATTTTTGGTTGAGTGTGGATTTTTCTAGCATAAAATCACCCCTCTTGAGGTTGTACCTTACTGGGCTGTCTTGGGAGTTGTGCCACAAAAATAATATCAGGTTTTAGTTGTTGTTTATGGTCATGAAGTTAGGCGCCATCATCATTAGAGTCTTCTACATCAAGTTTGAAGTCATTTGGTGAGGTATTGGGAGTTTGGTGAGCATTTTAGTGAGTTGTTGTGTTGCTGGTTTATGCATTTCCGTGCTGGTCTATCAGAAATCAGATTGTAGGAGTTGTCCTTGGGGTTGGGATTCAGTGTGGTTTGAGTCATTGAGGATAGGAGAGTCATATTTAATAATTGCAGCATTGAGACACTTGATTACATTGATATTGGCAGGAGTTCTATCATTTTGTAAGGTTGAACAGTAGTACTGTCAACTAATTTCAATTCTTGCTAAGTTTCATTTTAATTCCCACGACTGTGGAAGAGACTGGCCATTGCTTAGTCTTCATTGTATTGCATTTGGATCCTCAGCACCCTATGTTAGCACCTCACCCATCACGGGTCTTGAGTGCACATTCTTGGTGTTTGAGTTACTTTCAGCATTGCATCGTTATCAATAGATTCTCCGCCATATGGTAGCACCTTACCCACCTTGGGTTTGGAGTGCACATACTTGGTGTTGAGTTTACTTTTCAGCATTGCATCATTCTCAATTGTTCCTCCGCCATATGGTAGCGCCATACCCACCTTGGGTTTGGAGAGCACATACTTGGTGTTGAGCTTTCCTTCAGCATTGTATTCCTTTCCAGTATTGTTTTCAGTTTGAGCTCTAACAACCCTCAGCACCATGTGCGAGCCCCTCACCCACATTGGGTTTTAGGGTCCACATCTTGGGTTGAGTTACTTCAACATCATTTTGGTTTTGAGCTAACCTTAACAGGTACTTGTTGCATTGCAAATTGTTATCAAAAAATTAAAAAAAAAATTGGGTCGGCTCATTACAAAAAATGCATACACATGTAAACAAAGACTAGCAAAAATACACCCAAATATAAGATATATCTGATAATAGCAATCAGTGGTTATGACTAGTCAGATTCTTTTTTGTCTCCTAGTCGATATGTTTCTTCTCCTTAATCAACCTGTTCTCAAAAGTCACAAGATATCGCTTAAAGAGAAACAACAGATTAGTTTCAATTGTTTAATAACTAATACGAATTAATAATTGCTACAAGCATCAGTATTGCATAATATATATATGTTTCTACTTACTTTCAACCTTTCCATAATCACTTCATATGGACAAATGCACATATATATATATATGTATATTTATAATTATAGTTAAACTTACTTCCAAGGTTACCCCAAGTTTCCGGGACGAGGACGACAGGGGACGGCGGGACGAGTCCCCAAGTTTCCGATTTTTGAGGCCAAAATTAGGGACGGCAGGGGACGGCTATATAAAAATATAGGGAAAATTTAAAAAATATAGGGAAATTTTAAATATTTAATAGATAACATGAATAAGGCATGCATGATACACATTATAGAACATTAACATATAACATTTGTGTTCAACATTATGCCAATACTCAAAGTCAATAGTCAATACGCATTCAAAATTAACATACAGTTACACAAATCATAAAACAACCTCCAAGTTATAATTTATAAACTTATATCAAAATGCCCAAAGGCTACATTGCTGCCATAAAGTTTTAAAGTTTGTTATGAAAATCAAAATACAATATCGTATGTCTAATGTATGGAACAAGATAATCCTTGATTATGGCTTTGACTGCAAAAGATGCAAAGATTTGCAACAGGGGATATGTATTTTGTAGGTTTAATGATCATGATTCATCATTGGCCTATAACATGCTTAGACCTATAGTTTTAATGAGGTTTTGGGGGAAACACCCCAACAGGATCGAGGGGTAGTGCCCCTCGCGGGGGTCTAGGGCAGCAAGGGGGCCCCCCAGCATCGAGAGAATCGCGGGGGCATGCGCCGTCTGCGGGCGGCCGCTAGGCCTGTGGCGATACGAGCGGAGGAGGGCCCCTGGCAAATGAAGAAGACGAAACCACACAAACCTTCATGGCGCACACCATTTAATTAAAAAATTTGTAAATTAAAGATTGCAATTTTTTTTAAAAAATTTAATTAAAATGGCCGAGTCTGAGGCACAAAACTCGGCGAGTCTGCCGAGTCCGGCGAGTCTGGCGAGTCTCGGTGAGTACTCGGTAGCCAAGTCTCTGGGACTCGTTCAGGGTCACTCGCCTCGGGACTCGCGAGTACTCGCCGAGTTTGGGTGAGTCTTGTAACTTAAAACACTTGGCCCCACACATGCCACGTAGGCAGGGCCGACTTTTTAAATTTCATGTTTTAAAATTTATGTTTTTGGCTTTCAAAACGTAGGGGACGGCCGGCCGTCCCCGAGACGGTTGAGGGACGGCTCAGCCGTCCCCCTTCCGTCCCCGGGACTAGTCAGTCGTCCCTATTTGGTCAACGCCGTCCCCCCGTCCCCGGGACGTTTCCTGAGTTTTTTCAAAAAAGGGGGACGGTCCCCTGCCGTCCCCTAGCCGTCCCCCAGTACCCGGGACGGGGGATTTTGGAGGGGGGACGCGTCCCCGGGTAACCCTGCTTACTTCCCTTATTGATTTGTCATTGGTCTTTGTGTATTTCTTCTTGAACCATCTCCTCCTTCCTACCTATCTCTTCTTCCAATTCTTACTCTAATGTATTTGCTGTTGTATTCGGGAATTACTCTTCCCATTCCTATTCTCCTTTGTTGTTCATATATTTGTCTTTTAAACCTGATTATTGTATTGTTTTACCTTCCTGCTGTAGTTTCCAGATTCCACTAAATGCAGACCTATTTCCCCTTCTTATTCTCATATTTATATTCTGCAGTTTACTTCAATAATACCCTTACTGTCGGCAACATACTTATTTAATATTATCTTCTCTCTCCCAAATTCCATTACTTTTGCTTTCACAGATTTCTGACTTCCTTGTTTATTCCATTCTATAAGACCCCATATTATTCCCTATTCTCCTCCCTCAGTTTGTTGTAGCTTAAATATAATACTCAGAAATGTACCTTTTTATGAATACGATTCAGCAATCATCTCCTTATATATGACTGGAGATCTATTCCCTGAATCGTATTTTCCTTATCCTTCCTGTTCCCCCTTTTGGTCTTACGTAGACTCCCTTACATTGCCCGACCAAAGGGCATGTCTCTTATGTGTTGCATTGTTTGGAAAAAAGTCAACTCCCTTGGTGATCGCTGGGCTTGTCATGAGTCGGCATCTTTTAGTAATATTGGTTTATCTTAACATCTGCGTTTGGGTCAGCTTCCTTTGTTTTATATATTACACTTTATTTGTTTATTTATTGATGCTCATCTATGCTTATCACAACGATCATAAGAATATGTGTTGTTTAGAGTGTATTGTTATTATAGTGTGTCATATTTATGATATATTATTATATATTATAATCAGATTAATTGTGATATATGTTATTTTAAACTACAATCACTCATACTTTAATAATATTCATAATATTATTTATTTTACTCATATTTATTTTAAATTGCAATTACTCATAATATTATAATAATATTTGCAATTTCTCATATCTGGACATTTAAATTATATTATGTAATTATAATGTTATCTTACGATAATTATAATTGTAATAATATTAAATTGTTGATATGAATTTATTTAATTACTCTGTTTATTTATCTGTATTCTAACGTTGCAATTTTGTGGGACATGACAAGTGCACCTTTGAGAAGGAGACATTCAAATTAAAAAATGGCTAAGTATTGTGTTGAAGTGCACACTTAGTACAGAGGGGCACACCAAATAAATATTAAAGTGATATTGTTATATTTAGCGTATAATGGTCATCTTAGTTCAGTTTAGTATGCTTTGAGTTAGCTTTAGCAACTTTCTTTTATTTCTTTTGTTATCGATTGTTTCTGATTTAGAAATATCGTTTTGTAATTTCTTATTTAAGGAGTATTCCTCTCCTTTTTAAATCAATCAATTACCATTTCATGGTATCAAAGCAAATGCAATTTTTTGGCGAATTTTTGCAATAAAATTTGTGGCTTTTTTGCTTGAAATTTTTGAAAAAGATTTTCAGAAGTTTTTGTTCGATTTTTTAATAAAAATTGTGGGTTTTTTTCTAAGAAAAATCAAATCCTTTTTTTCTACAAATCACAACCTAGGGTTTCTATGCAAATCACGAGTTTGATTTCTACATTCAATTTCTAGCATTTTTTTCAAACAAAAAAATTGCCACGACTGGAAAAGAATTTTGCACAACCTAGGTGATAGTTTTTGTGCACGATTTTGTGGCAGCCTCTAGGTTTTTTTTTTTTGGCACGTGAGTCTCTTCCTGCACGATTTTTGAAGCATTTCACGCACGCCATTTCTGGAAATCTTTCTGCAAACAATAATCATGTCTTTTTTTGGTTTCATGATCATCGTGTTTGAGCCTGGAGAAAAAAAATTGAGGGTTTAAATTGCTGCGACTGGGCGTAGTCTCCTGCAACCTAATTCTGCCAGTTTTTTATAGTTTTTGGCGATTTTTCACTGATAAAATCATGGGTCTTTTCTTTGATGGATTTCTAAAAAATGGTGTGGCTGAAGAATCATGTCATGCCTAGGGTTTCAGACCTGGGTTTGTTAAACTTTTGCAGATTTTCTTTTGATTTGTGGATCAGATTGTGGGTTTCCAGCCTCTGAATTTTTTCAATTTAAAAAAAAAAATGTGGGTTTCACAGATTGCCTCGGGATTCGTGACAGCAGTGCCTCGGGATTTGTATTAGCTGATCACCTAGGGCTTGTCTGATTTTTGACAAAAAAAATAGATATTTTGCAATAAAAAAATCAGAAGTTTGAATCTGACCTCGTTTTGTGTGCCTTTGGAAAATGAGAGGGATGGCATCTTTGACCAACATCGTGTTGGAAAGCAGCCAGAGATTCAATGGTAAAAATTACAACACCTAGAAACATCGGATGCCCACCATCTTCGAATATAGGTTCCTTGATCAAATTGTCCTTGGTATAGACACGTCCCACAATTGCGGGAAAGGACCAAGACAAATTTGATGGAAGTAATCGAGACGCGGTTATGCTTCTCAAGTTATCTATCACCAATGAGATGTTTCCAAAAGTACCATCTGGCAAGACTACTGCAAAGATTTGGACATTTAAAGAATTTGCACAAAACTTCAGACAAGGGCAAAGCATTCTTCCTTAAAAATATGTTGTTTTCCATTATGATGGATGACAAGATGTCTTTGCAAGATCATCTCATGAAGATCAAAGACATTCGCGATCAACTAAAGGCCATTGGTCGCAAGATAGAAGAAGAGGATATGGTGGTTATCACACTGAAAGGCTTACCACGATCCTATGAGCACTTCATCGAAACTCTCAACATTACCTCCACCAATGTTGACCTGAAGTTTGATGATTTGTGCAACACACTCTTGCAGTAGGTCATGTGGAAGAAGCAATTCGGGAGCAGCAACGAAACAACCAATGTGGAACAGGCTTTTACTGCCAAAGACAAAGGCAAAGGCAAGTCCTCTTAGCAGAAAGGACAAGGCAAATCTGAGGATAGCTCCAAGAAGAATATCACATTTCACTATTGTGGTAAGTTTGGCCACATGAAGAAACATTGCAAGAAACAGTTGGCTAATTAGAAATCCAACCAGGGAGGGTCTCAGCAGAAGGCCCATGTTGCAAATTGAGCAGGAGTCTGCCTTCTATGCATTCATGGCCAAAAGACCAACAGATCATGTCAAATCTTATGCATGTATATTGATTTTGGACCATCTCGACATTTTACACACAGGAGAGATTGGTTCACAGAGTATAAGGCTTGCTCCGATTGTGCGATCTTTGGTGACAATGAAGAGTATACAGTTGTCAGCAAAGGCAACGTTCAAATTACATCTGGTGGGAGAAATCTCATATTTCTCAACGTATACTATGTTCCGGGCATGGAGCTTAATTTGCTCTGTGTGAGTCAAATTATGTGACACTGTCTGAAGTTGGATATCATCTTCAGTTCACATAAGTGCCACATTGTTGACAAGGAGTCCAAGAAAACTATTGCAGTTGGGCTCGAAAATCATGGCTTGTATAGGCTGGTTGATACTGGATAGTCTCAAGAGCATGCAATAGCTTTGAAGAGTTTATTTATCAATACTCTTTCGCATATGCAGTATGGGCATCTCAACCTAGCCTACCTCTCTTATTTGGCTCCAGAGAATTTGGTAGAAGGCTTACCTGACATACAGCAACAGACACATGGTGTATGCAGAGCTTGCCAAGCAAGGAAGCAGCATCGAACTCCATTTTTAAATGAACGAACTTGGAGAGCATCCAAGGTCCTTCAGTCGGTTCATGCAGATGTTTGTGGACCAACGAATACTACACCAATCACTGGTGCCAAGTATTCTCTCTTGTTTGTTGATGATTTCAATAGGAAAATGTGGGTGTTTTTCCTCAAAGCAAAATAAGATGTGTTTAATGAATTTCAAAAGTTTAAAGCATTAGTTGAGAAAGAGTTAGGATGTCCAATCATCACTCTTAGGTTAGATAATGGGGGTGAGTTATGTTCCAATGAATTCACCAACTTTTGTGCTAAACACGTTATCAAGCGTCAGCTTACCACACCCTATACTCCTCAACAGAATGGAGTTGTTGAGAAGAGAACCGTACTATTACAAAAATGGCCCGTTGTATGCTGGAGGACAAAAATGTTCCAAAGAAATTTTGCGCTGAAGCAGTGTATACTACTATATACCTTCTTAACAGGTCTCCCACACAAGTAATCAAGAGGATGACCCCAGGGGAAGCATGGTCTGGAAGGAAACCAAGAATCAGCCATCTCAAGATTTTTGGTTGTACTGCATATGTTTAGATTCCAAATGCAAAAAGGACCAAACTAGATTCCAAGAGCTAGAAGTTGATGCTTACAAGATACAGTGACAAGCTTAAGGCCTATCGGCTAATTGATGTGGACACTAATCATCTAACATCCAGCAGAGATGTTTTTGATGAAGAAGGTGGGCCCTTTCACCTCACTTCTTCCATCAAAAGTCCTGAGGATCAGCCTCTGAAGACTAACGATTTGGGTGTTAAGCTTCCATTAGCTCCACCTGAAGGGAGGGATTCTGATGATTTTGAACTTGTGGAATCTCCAAGGCACGACCCTATACCAGTAGATTTCCCTCAAGACAACCTGGACCAGCATCCAGATGATTTCATTCTAGGCAACCCAAGTCATGATGATCATCCTAATTTGCAAGAAAATGCATCTACTCTCCGGCCTAAGTGGTGGGAGAAGCTCATTGGTAATGTTCGAGATGATGAACTTGTTGAGGGTAGATCATCTAGAGGCAAGAGCAAACAAAATACAGTGAATTTTGCTCTTATGGCCAACATTCAGAATGTTTATGAGCCCCAAGACTATTCAGAGGCGAAAGGTAAACCTGAATGGGAAAAGGCTATGGAATCTGAACATCATAGTCTTTTGAAGAACAATACTTGGGTTATGTCAGATTTTCCACTAGGGAAGAAACCCATTGGCTGCAGATGGGTCTACAAAGTGAAATAAAAATTTGATGGAACACTTGATAAATACAAAGCTCAGTTGGTGGTTGAAGGGTTCTCGCAGAGAGAAGGTATTGACTATGAGGAGACCTTTGCACCTACAGCAAAGATGAGCACCGTCTGGCTTGTCCTAGTAATTGCAGCACAATATAGCTGGAAGGTCCATCAAATGGACATGACGAGTGCCTTCCTCAACGGAGATTTGCAAGAAGAGGTCTACATGACACAGCCTCTTAGTTTCAAAGTTGCAGGCAAAGAGCACTAGGTATGCCGATTGTTGAAGACTCTTTATGACCAGTCTATATCAAAATATATATATATATCAATATTAGGTAATATTATAATAAAATACAAATACTAAACAATACGACAATTAATATTATTAAACAAATATTATAATAATAAAATATTAACAAATAAAATAAATGTCAAAATAAAAGTATGAGTAATTACCATCTAATATAAAAATGATCATTATAGGTAATATCATAATATAAAGGAAAGTATATAAAATAGAATACAAACTATGAAATAGAACTAAACATCAAAATAAAGGCATATATTTCCAAACAACACAAACATTTCGATGGGTCAAAAGAGCCGACCCTTGGTGGTGAATCAGCTCCAACACCAAGTCTTGGAAAAGTCACGTCTCCAGCAAAGAATTTAAATGGAGGGTCAACACAATTCTAAAGGGGATTACAGAGATTCAGACTAGTGGTTGCTTGCAAACTGCTCAGAACTCCATAACAGTAACACGTCTTCCTTCAGTTATGACTGGCACATCTCTGTCCAGGCATATACCCTCTCTAAACTCCTACACAGCCACTATTCGAGTACCCTACGCCAGAGAATGCAAAGCACTCTACCTCAGAAAGCCACGAACAGGTCTGAATGGTTAATACGCCTCCAAATAAGGGATTTAGTACTAATACAAAGTGCACAGGAGCTGCATACATGAGTCACCTCCCTCTTATAATGAACACATCCTCTTTAAAGAAACGCATAGCTCTTCAAAGGACCACGTCTTTGCCCAAAAAGTAAATGTAACTCAGCGCCTAGGGTTTAGGAAGTAGCACAACCTCTTGGGAGTTGATACCTCTGTAGAATGAAGATATTTGGTGCAGCAACTATAAGTTCAGTGAGAGATATCACCAAGATGATCAAAGAGAAAGATATACACAATCCAAGAAAGAAACAGGAGTATTTGCAGACCGATTGAGGCAGAAAGGTAAGTAATGTCTCCTATATAATAAGTAATGTCAATGTATGCTGGACAACCAATCAAAGAATGAAAAAATGGTAATAAATGAATATATTAGGAATTTAGTAATGGTTGTTGTTTGTCGTATATATATATATATATGATAAATATAACTATAGCAAATATAATATGTTTTCTATATATAATTCATATGTTGGTAAATATATTTTGAGGTAATTGATAATTATATATATATATTGAGTAGGTGGTGGACACAAACAATATATACATATAGTATATATATATATATAATAGGTTATTTACGGTTATCCAATAATAATGCTTGCAGCAATTATTTAGTCTTATAAGTAATAAAGACTCTATTCGTTCACTATGATAGAATTCCATCTATGAGATCTTGAAAGATGTTTAATATCTAATGTACTTATGAAATATATTATAGAAGAATCATTCATAGTGAGTGATAGGGAGGAAATGAATAATCCTTTGACAAGAATGTAATATCTATATCGTCTTTGACCTTATTAGATGTTATTATGGAAATTTATTGATCTCTAACGTATCTAATGTCTCTTTGAGAAACACTTTGAATGCAAGATTCGGGTTTAAGTGCTCCCACTAGAAAGGGGTCATTACAATTCCAGATGCAAAGAGGACCAAACTAGATTCCAAAAGCTAGAAGTTGATGCTTACAGGATACAGTGACAATCATAAGGCCTATCGGATAATTGATGTGGACACTGATCATCTAACATCTAGCAGAGATGTTGTTTTGGATGAAGAAGGTGGGCCCTTTCACCTCACTTCTCCCATCAAAAGTCTTGAGGATCAGCCTCTAAAGACTAACGATTTGGGTGTTAGGCTTCCATTAGCTCCACCTGAAGGGAGGGATTCTGATGATTCTGAACTTGTGGAATCTCCAAGGCATGACCCTATACCAATAGATTTCCCTCAAGACAACCTGGACCAGCATCCAAATGATTTCATTCCAGGCAACCCAAGTCATGATGATCATCCTAATTTGCAAGAAAATGCATCTACTCTCCGGCCTAAGTGGTGGGAGAAGCTCATTGGTAATGTTCGAGATGATGAACTTGTTGAGGGTAGATCATCTAGAGGCAAGAGCAAACAGAATACAGTGAATTTTGCTCTTATGGCTAACATTCAGAATGTTTATGAGCCCCAAGACTATTTAGAGGCGAAAGGTAAACCTGAATGGGAAAAGGCTATGGAATCTAAACATCATAGTCTTTTGAAGAACAATACTTGGGTTATGTCAGATCTTCCACTAGGGAAGAAACCTGTTGGCTGCAGATGGGTCTACAAAGTGAAATAAAAATTTGATGGGACACTTGATAAATACAAAGCTCAGTTGGTGACTAAAGGGTTCTTGCAGAGAGAAGGCATTGACTATGAGGAGACCTTTGCACCTACAACAAAGATGAGCACCGTCTGGCTTGTCCTAGTAATTGCAACACAGTATAGCTAGAAGGTCCATCAAATGGACATGAAGAGTGCCTTCCTCAATGGAGATTTGCAAGAAGAGGTATACATGACACAACCTCTTAGTTTCAAAGTTGCAGGCAAAGAGCACTAGGTATGCCGATTGTTGAAGGCTCTGTATGGCCTAAAGCAGGCTCTTAGGGAATGGTACCTAAAGATTGACAAATATTTGGTTGCATAAGGCTTTCAAAGGAGTCCCTCAGATGCCAATTTATATGTCAAGAGCATTGGTAGTGATATCATTCTTCTTGTCATCTATGTGGATGATATCATCATCACTAGCAATGGAGTACATTTGCTTGAGCAAATCAAGTTGAATTTGTGTCAGGCATTTGATATGACAGATTTGGGTCTTTTGCACTATTGTCTTGGTGTAGAAGTTTGGCAGATAGGTGGCAGTATTTTCATTTCTCAATCTAAATATGCCAGGAGTTTGCTAGAAAAGTTTAGGATGACAGATTGTAAGATCTCATCTACACCCATGGAGAAGGGGCTGAAACTTTCAACCAAATTAGACTCACTAGTGGTCGATGAGTCAGCTTTCAGGCAACTAGTTGGCAGCCTCGTCTATCTTACAGCCACTAGACGTGATCTAAGTTATGTCGTGAGTTACATCTCTCGTTTCACGACTGCCCCTAAGGCTAAACATTGGATTGCAACGAAGCAAATACTGAGATATGTGAAAGGGACACCTAACTTTCCCATTTTGTATAGCAGAGCCAAAGATCCTAGGCTGGTTGGTTTTACATATTCATATTGGTAGGTTCTGTTGATGACAGGAAGTCTATCTCTAGATATGTTTTCAATCTTGGTATGGGTGCAATCACATGAACCAGTAAGAAGCAACAAGCAGTATTTCTTTCCTCGACAGAAGTAGAGTATCGAGGAATTGTTATTAAAGTATTATTGTAATATTTAATGGTAATCTTAGCTGATAGTTAATGTTCATCTTAGTTGTTAGTTAGTCGTTAGTTTACTTTCAGTTAACTTAGATTGCTTTAGTTAGTTTTTAGCAACTTTATGTTTTTGCTTTAGTTCTCGACTGTTTCTTTTTAGAAACATCGTCTTGTAATTTATTATATAAGGAGTATTCCTCTCCTTATTTAATAACAATATTAATTAATTACCATTTCAATTGTTAAGATAACGTGTGATTCAATATGGCTTCGAAGGATGCTTTCTAACATGAAAATGTCTCAAGCAAGGCCTTCACCCTTGTTTTGTGACAACCAAGGGGTGCTAAAGCTTGCCAAAAATCCAGTCTTCCACAAGCACACAAAACATGTTGAGCTTCATTGTCATTTCATTCGACAGCTTGTTGAAGATGGATCAGTGATGTTGCAATATGTTCCAACTGAGGATCAGACTGCAGACATTCTTACCAAGTCCCTAATTCCGGACAAATTTGTAAAATTTAGGGGCAAACTTGGTGTAGTTAATAGAATGACCATTAAGGGAGGGTATTAAAGTAATATTGTTATATTTAGCGTATAACGGTCATCTTAGTAAAGTTTAGTTTGCTTTCAGTTAGTTTTAGCAACAATCTTTTATTTCTTCTGTTATCGATTGTTTCTGATTTAGAGACATCATTCTTATTGTACCCAAAATTAAAAATTTTGCTCAATCGAGGCATTTTGAGAAAAGTGGTAAAAGTCTTCTAAAAATTGTCAAAAAGGTCGGAAAAATGAAAATTTGCATATCATGCATGTGGGTGAAAAACTCAAAATTTTCAAAATCTGAGGATTTGGGTCTGCCCAGAGCGACCTTATCTACAAAACCTAGATCTCAGTTTTTCGGCCCTACTTTTTAGGAAATTTTCTAAAAATAGACTTTTTCTGGGTTTTTTGGGTTTCTTCTCAAATGGATATTGGCAAAATTTTCTAAAAATAGGAAATTCCTAAAAATAGAATTTTTGCCTCCAGGGCTCAAACTGATTTTGATTGGTTGAAAATACTTCCTCATCAGGCTAGTCCAATCAAAATCCTCAGAAGGTCAGTTTTTCCCTAGTGGTCTATTCTGCTTTTTCAAAAGCTTAAACGGGAGCTCTGAGGTCATCAATGGAGGTTGCTCAACTGCTAGGTGTCAGATTTGAGGCCCCAAGCACTACACGGATCAGATAAGGCAAAAGATGTTCATGAAACGGAGAATGGAGGGAAGCTAGAAAATCTTGAAAATAGTGAAAATTTGACTAACACTAGAGATGCTAGGCGCCCCTATCCAGTCAAGGTGCCTAGCTGACTTTGCCTCAGAATATTTTTCAATCTCCAGCGTGAGGTGAATGCAGCATCTATCGAGCACGGAGCGAGGAATGCAAGGAACGAAGGAAAAGTTGAAAAATGGAAAATAAAAACTAACACTGCTAAGTAAAGGCACCCCTACTAGCCAGGGGCACCCATCTTTTCAAGGCCTCAAAAGATGTAATTAGGGTTTTTGCTTCCAAGACATTTTTGCTTAAAATTCTTCCGACTTCACGGTGAATCTATCAGCAAGTCCATCAAATCAATCAATTAGCTGAAATCTTAGATCAAACAAAGAAGTTTCATCAAAGTAGCAAACTGAAAATCATGAAAATCATCAAAAATGTTCTATCTCTGGGATTCTTGGGTGCCCCAACTAGCCAGGGGTGCCTAGGGTTTTGGGGGATCTAATTTTGGTTTTAGGGTTTGCAAAAGTCATCATTCTCCTCAAAATTCCTCAAGCTTTCCAGTGAATGTCTCAGCCAGACTATCAGATTCGTCAAACATCAGAAATTGCAAGTCAAATGAAGATGAAGAACATGAGGAACAAAAAGGTTAAATTTGAAAGATGTAAAGCACAGAAAAATGACTAACTCTAGAGAGTTTGGGCGCCCAAGATTTTGAGGGCACAGAAGGTGGTTTCAGGGTTAGCAATCTTCAGAACATTCCTTCAGTTTCCAACAAGCTCCCCAATGAATTCAACGGTGAGCTCAGAAGATTTTCCAATCATCAAATATTGTGGATCGTACAGACAAAGAAAATGAAGAGAAGAAATGAAAAACACAAAACAAAACAAAAAAATCTAACTTGGGCAAGGTTGGGCACCCCAGGTAGCCAGGGGCACCTAGGAATTCAGGACAGCAAATGAAGTTTTCAGGACAAGTTACCTCCAGAAAGATCTTCTCCACTTTCGACAAGCTATCCAAAAAATCCAGCATCTAGTTCATCGGAGATCCTAAGCAGCCAAAATTGTGAATTCATCTGAAGATCAGAAAACACTAAAAATTGAAGAACATCAAAAAAAATCTGTTTGGAGGACTTGGGCACCCCAGCTAGCCAGGGGCGCCCAAGATTTTGAGGTTTCAAATAATGTTTTTAGCAAACGTTGCCTCCAGAACAATCATCTCCGATTTGATTAGGTTTCACAATGGATCAATCAGCCAGTTCACAGGATTCATCTAGTGTCCGGAATTGAAGATCAAAGGGATGCATTTTATCAAGCAAAAAGTTGAAAATTTCTGAAAAAATGGCTACGTCTACCAAGTAAAGGAGCCCAAATTCAATGCCTTAGTGAAATTTCCGAATTTCATCATGCATCATCCAAAACAGAGTCTATGTTCAATGTTTCTGGCTCAAGATTGGCTTCAAAGATTTAAAGCTGGAGAATAAAGCATTTTCATCCTCAAGACCTATTTAAGAAGGCTTTTGGCATTCATTATTCCATTTTTGCAAGTTAGCATCCAGAGGAGGAAACGTACAATTCTCTTTACATCAAGATTTGGAGGCCAAAACGTGGTGCTTTTTCAGTGTTCTTCGTGGTTTTGAGAGCAGGTTGCACAAAGGCTTGCTTTTTCATACTTTATTTTTCCAGGGCATCACATTTCAGAAGAAGGGTGTCATCTTTTTCAAATTCCATCAATCTAGGTCCGCCTGGTTTTTCATCCTCTTCAAGTTTGGAAAATTTTATATTTTCAAGAATCTACTTTTTCCACACTTTTTCAAGAAAACCTCAGTTTTCTCAAAATCTAATAATTTGGGTCTATTCAGTATGAAATTGTTTACAAAACCCAGATCCTAGCTAGCTTTTCAACTATTTTTCGAAGCTCTGCATGTTGAGGAAAGATCAGCTTTTTCAAAAAACTAACAATCTAGGTTGCTTCAGAATATAGTTATCTTTAAAACCCATATCTTAGTTTTTTTAGCTTTTTTCGGCCAAAAATTGAACATCTTGCATGCTCTTGAAAAAATCAGTTTTTCTAGTTTTCATCAATCTGGGTCTCTTTAGAACGACATTCTCTACAAAACCCAAACCTCAGTTTTTCTCGGGAATCTGCGCTTTCAAGAAAATTCAGCAACTTGTTTTCAGCAATTTGTGCAAAACTTTTCCGGATATAAGCGTGTTCACAATCAAAATTCAAGATTTTCATCGTACAATATTCTTCCATTGAAAAATCAAGAGAAGTGTCAAAAGCATAAAAGTTGCAAAAGAAACAGAGGAATGGCAGAAGATGGTCACACACAGGGTAAAAAAAGATATGCTGAAGCAAGAGGATATATTTATAAAAGGTCATCACTCTAGTTGCAAAGCCGCCAAAATTAGCATGTTTGAAGTCATCTTTTTGGGGCAGCGAAGACTTCCAAGAATAGAACTTAAAGCAACAATTAACTCAATGCCTTTTCCGAGTTTTCTTGCTATTCTTGTCTCATGCTTATCTATTCTTTGAGACAGAGGTAAAATCAAGATGTAATAGTTGGAACTTTCCCTGTTTTTTATTTTCAGTAGGTTGTTAGATAGTTATCTTGTTTTAGTTTTAGAAATAAAGCTTGCGAGTTGGCAAGTCCCGTTGTAAAAGCAAGGAGATTTTAGGGTTCCCTACTCCTCACTTGTGTATAAATAAGGGCAGCCTTGCCCATTTTTCTTTAACCGTTATTGTGATAGCAAATTACTGAGCCTACTTTGCCTGCAAATTGTTATTCAATGTCTGTTCACTTAGTGTAACAGCAAGCTTGCATGTTTGCCTTTTGCTGCAAGATATTGTTCAGTTCATGTGTTTTGTGTCAAGTGTATTCTGGTTGATCGCTAAACTATAAGCCTGTTATTGCTACAATCCTGCTGTCCCAGAAGTGTGATCGTTTTAGAAATTTGAGAAAGGAAATCTTATGCCTAATTTGCTTTGATCTACTCTCTCGGGTTTTGTGCTATGTGTTTCACTTATATAATCTTTATTTCAGCGTGCATCTAAAAGTACAATGAGTCTTAAGGTGTACGTTGGGAGTGAGTTTATGTGTGTTTTGTGTTAAAGAATCATTCCTTGTTTACTTCTAACTCTCATGCTCTAAGTTTACTTGAGTTGTTAGAAGTGTCATTAGAGTAGGCTTACTTGTAGTTGAAATTCTAAAAGAGAAAATCTCAGCTACGACACTAGAGTTTTATAACCTTGTGCTCTTAGCTGAGAACAAAAAGATTGGCAAATAGTTTAGTTTACATTCTTTAAGCATCATCAGCGAAGAGGGAGCTTCCCCTCCTAATTTGAAGAGCAGTTTATCTGTGCATAGCTTTCCGTTTCTTATCCGCATTCCAGAGGTGCAAATTGAAACGCCAACAGTTTTGTAATTTCTTATTTAAGGAGTATTCCTCTCCTTTTTAAATCAATCAATTACCATTTCAATAAAGTCAACATCTAGAATTCAAGTTTTCATTATGAGTTGTGCGTGAGAGTGAGGTGCACACACCTATGAGGGGGAAAATTGAGATCTAAGTTGCATTCAAAAGTGTGCCCCTATGTGAAGAGTGTTTAGTCTCAAATTGAAATTTTTGAAGTATAATGTGAGTGTGCACTTCATAAAGGAAAAAAGGTTGAGAGCATAGTTATTGCGTGCACACTGGGAGCTGAAGGAAACACCTCATCAAAGGAAAAATTGTTTGCTGCTCTATTTGATAAATTAAATGCATAAATTAATAATGGAGATGACAATGCATACTAGATACATGTGTAAAATACATCTTTATTCACACATGAAATTATTACAGAAGAAGACCAGAGATAGTCAACCAAGGATCAAAGTTGATCCAACTAGATCATATTACTCTCTTTGACGAAACACAATGTATTTAAGGACCCGGCGATTGCCAAGAAGAACACAATCGTCAACCAACCAATGCTTATAACTACCCAAAGTTGACAACTAATTAATACATAGTTGGATAACCAAAACTATTGAAGCATAATAATAGACATTGTACACCGACTACAAAAATCAAATGCTCAAAAATCACAATGTACAAGTGTGCATGAGAGCACCAAGTGTGCACTTAGTATTGGAGATCAAAATTCTTCAAGTTTTATATTGGTAGGGATGAGTGTAAAGAAGTATGAACCTAAACAAACGAGTGAATTCAAAATGCAAACCTCAAAAAAAGTCTGTCAAGTGCAAATCTGAGGTGCAAGTATGCACCTCACTAAAGAAATATGATTTCAAAATCAATCTTCAAATCTAGTTATCAAGTGTGTGTCTAGGGTGCAAGTGTGCACCTTACCAAAGGGATATTTTAAATTTCAAAAGTTGTTTTGACTTATGTTCACAAGAGTGTACCTAGCGAAGAACTGCACACTTGTATAAAAGAAATCAAAAGTGCAAGTTCAAAGTCTATTTTACAATTTACTGGCATGTGTGTAAAACAAAAATGTGTGCCTATTAAAAGAATTAAAAACGTCAAAGTAGATTTTCAAGGTTTTTAAGATGTCTTCAAAGGGTTAGCCATGATCAAAGGAAAAGTACAAAATCATTAAAGTCATCCAAAGCTACATACCAAAATTCTATTTTTAGGTTGTGCTAAAAATGACTTGTGTTACCATAGTTGTAAAACTCAAACTCAGCAATAACTCAGTAGGCTCAAAAATTTCAAAAACTTGGGTCTCGGCAAAAACTCAAAGAAACCCTTAACAATGACTCAACAAATTTATGAAGCATTTGACAATACATAAACTCTTAAAATATTCTTCAAAAACACACATATATACTGAATTTGTAGAACATATTAATGATTTCCATTAATATGTAAATCAAAATTTGAGTTTAATACAAATCATAGACCTTCCTCAACAGGTCTATTTTCTCACTAGCCAACTCTCTATTCCATATAGTACCTTCCAATGAAGATTGCACGTCAAGAGTGTTACGAGGAACAAAAAACCTAGAACTATGGCTGCCCACATTTCCTAATCCTTGTATCTGTGGCCCAATGGAATGAAATATTCCCCTTAATTTTTTTCTCAAAATTTAACACACAAACCAGCAACAAGTCACTGATTAGCGTTAGCTCCAAAAGTAAATCAGCATGGAAAAAACTCTAACCAAGAATGTTCACCAAGATCCCAATGTGGGCGAGGTGATAGCATATGGTCAGAGGATCATTAGGAGTAAACTGAACTGAAATTACAATTCATCTGCTGATGCAGGCATCCACAAGCAGTGGGGATACTCCACTTATTCAGTGGGTGAGATTATTAATTAGCGTTAGCTCCAAAAGTAAATCAGCATGGAAATAACTCTAACCAAGAATGTTCACCAAGATCCCAATGTGGGCGAGGTGATAGCATATGGTCAGAGGATCATTAGGAGTAAACTGAACTGAAATTACAATTCATCTGCTGATGCAGGCATCCACAAGCAGGATACTCCACTTATTCAAGGGTGAGATTATTACATTATTAAAGGCGGCAAGCCAGCCATTTAAATCCTCACTTCCACTTATTAACGTGGGGGGAATACAGTCCACACAACCACTTATTTAGTGGGGGGAAACTTACAATTAAGAAAGATGATTATTTAAACTCAACCACTCAATCGTGGGAGTATGAAATTTAAACTAATTGCAGCAAATAAAATAAATAGCTGTTAGTACTACTAATCAGCTTTACAATGAATTAAACAGCTGCAAATAAGAAAGATATGCTTCCAAATCAATCAATGGTTAGAGTAACACTTCCTCTAACTCTTACAATACAATAATGATATAGAAATGAAGTTCAAACCAGCATTATATCAAAAACTAACAAGTCTGATCAGAAATAGAGAATACAGAAAATCAGACCAGCAAACTATACATCAATGAAATGCACATAACTTTATCAATTTACCTCCAAATTGAGTGAAATCAATTGCAATGAACCTCTAGAGGATAGGCGCCCATGTCATGATGATGAAACAGCTTCAAAAAGCAACCATTAATTTACTTGCACAATTCTCAATGCTCCCAACATGGTATGGCCCTTAGCAAGGGCGATTTTGCAAGAATAAAAATAAATACTTTGAAATAAATTCTAATCTTCTATGGGAAGGGGCGCCCATGTGCTAGGAATGCATATCTTCAATACCCAGAAGCAAATAAAATTCATACTAAAAGCTGTATACAAAAATCACTTTCAGCCATGATAAACCAGCAACATAAAAACTGGAAATATCTCACCAAAACTCCACAATAATGCTCAATATGTACTTCTGGATGAAGCACACTCTCAATCCACCACCTAGGGAACCATAGTTGCAGGCCCGAAGAATGGAGTAAATTTGCTAAGCTTTCCCTTAGCCGGATTCTGGATTCATTCCAGCAGCGTAACTTTGCTCTTCAAAAATATGCATAATCAGCTCTTCAAACAGCAGCAATATATAAACTTCAATTGGCAAATGAAGCAACAAGAACTCTTCAAATTCCAAGAAGTTGAATCACTTCAACTTCCAAAAGGGATGCCACCTTTTTGCATTTTACTTTTTGAAATAATATAATATTACTCAACCTCCTTTTCACTTTGCAACAATAAAGCATTTAATAAATTATTAAATGCACAATTGATCCCCTTAATGGCCCCTCTTTTAAAACAACATGAAGTTATTACTCCTAGGCATGGGGTACAACTGAGAAACATGAAATTTGACTAAGTATAAAAACTCAGTCCATGGAGATAACCAAAACCAATGCCAATACTGAAACTGATGGATAGCAAGATGACTTGAGTTGAGCTGCTGATGATGCTACTGCCAAATTTAGACTTACTAAAAATAGCCAATTGCTATAAATAGTAAGTTCACATCAAAACAACAGATAGCCAAACTGAACACTAACCTGCAAAGGATTGAACTGTTGCTAAACAGATACTACCAAAAGATAGACTTGCTAAAAATAGCGAATTGCTATAAATAGTAAGTCTGCACAACAACCTCTAAACGCCAACTAAGCAGTATCTGAAAGAGGAAACCCTAATTTTCCACCTCAGATTAGCCTACGGATTTCCGGAAATAGGCTAAATCCAAATGAAGAGCGTATGGCCAAAATGGGGACATTACATGGAAGAAGAGTCCCCCATATCTCCCTGTGCCCCTATAGAACTGAAATTTGGGATTGGGGCTGCCATTGCCTATGTTGCTCTCTTTTTTTTGCTTGCCTTTGTTCATATACTGCAAGGAGTGCTCTCACCACCCTCTCAACCTCTGGACTACCTACTTCACATGGCCTAACATCTTGGCAAGGGACCCGTGCAAGGTGATATTTGAGTCAATTTATGCCACCATTCATAGGCTTAGTGCAATGGATGCAAATAACCTTTCTTTGCACTGCACTTGGTGTCCCATGTTTCCAACAAGGATCAGTTGGTTTGCCACCAGTCCTACTTGCAGAATCATATTCTTTTAGAAAAATACAAATGAAACCTAGCAAGGAGACAACATAAAAAATTAGTAATACTCTAGTTAGCATTGCAAGCTTCATGCTAACATTGAGATTTAAGCAAGTTTATTATGTATTTTATTTATGCATATAACTCCTGGTCTCTATGGTTTGCTTCTCATTACAGTCTTTGGCCCCAAGTTCATGCAGTGTACATGTGTTCTTATATGCTGGTTGTAATAACCAGTTTTAGGATCCAATATTGATGCTTGGATAAAATTAACTACAAAATGGCCAGTGTTTTCTTTTGTCAAGGATGAGTGAACGTGGTTATATATCTGGACAAAGGCTCTTGTAAACAATTTGTATTCTAGTTGCAATGAACAATAATAATGGTTTTTACTTTTTCAGATTTTGAATCAAGACAAATTCTCTAACTCTCAGTTTTTTTATACCTGAAAGTTTAAACAAGTACTTCTTGTGATTGTCATGATTTAGATTTGTACATTACACAACCAAGTGATTGGTACTTTCCTATTGTGTGCTCATATGAACTTTATGTTTGTTGGTTAATGTGTTAAAAAGTGCCTTCTTAAACGTTTCTACAACAATCCAATAATAAGAAAATTTGGGAGTTTCATTTGGCAAGCAATGGCATGTGCAAACCATAAGCTGGTGTAAATTTGAACAAAATCTAAGCCAAAGATGATTGTGAATGCTTGCTTGAAAAGTGGTTGTAACTGCCTACGAAGCTGGGTAATAATAATATGACTTGAGGGAATAAACTAGAGCGAAATCATCAAACCACAAAGTTTTACAACCCAATTTGTAACCAAGGCTTTACTAAGTTATATGGAACTTTTAACTTCCTATTTTTTAATTGATGTGGGCTTGATAGTGCAGTGTGAAGGTTTTGGCATTTTTTTTAAAATATAAATGTATTGGAATTTTTAAACCCTAACACTAACAATCTAGACTCTGTTGTTTTCCTTATTAATCGCAGGTAAAAGATTAAAAAAACCATTCTTATAGCACTTCCAATCACATGCCATCATGCCCTAAGTTGCGCTGCTGCAATTAGTTCCTTTATCACATCCTTAAAGTGCACCCAAAAGCTTTAAAAAATTAATGTTTGGCAGATTCCATGTTTTATAGAACTTTGGGCGAGTTTTGACAAGTTTTGATGATTTTTTCATAAAAATCACGACGAGTTTGTAGAAAAATTGGCAACAAGTTATTGAGCAAATAACTCACCGCCAATTATGGGGTGCGAGTACTCGCATGTTCTACAAGTAATCATTGCTTTTTTCAACTATGTGTGTTACTTTTAATCATCTTTTTTAAAAGGAAAGAGTATATTTTGAGTTTTGCCACTTTTAGCCAAAGCTATTTATAGCCTACGCTACTTTTAGCATTCCTCTAGTTTTAGCATTCTCTCTCTATAGCCTATGCCATTTTTGGCTACCTCTCTTTTTAACCTGCACTATTTTTGAAAAGAAGCTAAGGTTCAAAAAATCTTTCTACACTAATCTAAGAGGAGAGGTGAACAAAAAATACAATCTAAAATAATTTGCAAAATGAAACAATATAATGATGTTTCCTAAAAAAACCCTTTCAAGAAAAAAACTCATACTCTAAACTTGGAACCAATTTGTTAATCAACAACAAAAGCAGTTATAATACAATCCAAGCATGGAATCTTCACAAGATACAACATAAACACTCAAATCTAGAGTAATACCAATATCATCATAACAATACCTGCAAATACTCTCTCCAAACTCCATCGTAAGCACCCAATAAATAGAGAAAGCAATACAAGAAAACAACCAAAGGGGAATCACAATACCATGAACGAAAACCACCCAAGAGTGGCACCCAAATCCCAAAATTAGTTTTTATGCTAAATAAAGCATATTCCTTACACCTAACATACGAATTTGTCATAACATGCCATAGTTAACCTCCCAACTTGGGCACTCCAATTTGTTTTATTCAAATCTTCCAAAGATTCTTTATGACAATCATAATGAAATGTCATAGGTTGGTGAATGTTCTTGGTCAATATAATTCATCTTATAGTTAGTTTGTGTCATAGATGCTCTTACATTTCTAATGCAAGTGCCCTAACTTTGGGGAGCATAAATTTTGATCCAAGAAGCTAATTGAGCCTCTTTTTTTTAAATTGAAGATCTCAAAAGCTCCACATCACCATAATCCATTGTAGTAGGTTAAATCACATTTTTTTAAAATTGCAACAAAAAACGACCTCTGTAGCCCAAAAATTGGCATTTTAGTGTTCTCAACATTAAGATTCAAGGTTCAGACACATTTCCTAACATTCTCTTAATTGTCAAACACCTTGCAAGAGCAAAGGGAATACCAACACTATCAATTAACTATTAGGGGCCGAGAGTCCCATAGTCTCACAACACCACCTAAATTTCTCTATGCTCACCAACTTCATCAATGCATTTGCAACATTCTTCAAAGTGTTAACTTTCTCCAACATCACCCTTCTATCCTCTACCATTTCTCAAACAAAATCATTTTGGACATCAATATACTTTGTTCACATGTGGAAGGTTGGGTTCTTTGCTAAGCAAATGGCACTTCAACTATCACAATGATTCCTAACAACACTCTAACTCAACCCCACATCTAAACATAATCTCAAAATCCAAATGGCCTCCTTATAGGCATGGGTAACTGCCACGTACTTTGCCTCTATTGTGGATAAAGTGAGCACAACCTATCACTTACTCATCCAACTCATTGCACAACTAAACAAGTTACACAACCATTGGTAGACCTTCTATTATTGAAATCCCCTACCCAATCTGAATCCACATAACCATGAATATCCACTGTGTGTTGGTTGTAATGTTCCCATTTTTGGGATCTCTTGCATTGCAGTTGGCTCTAACCTTCTCAATGTGTGGCAGCCTTATTAGAGGGGTTATTTGATGTTACCAGTGAGCTCAGATGACCTAGAGGACTCAAATGACACTTTCCAAAATTATTTCAGCTTCTAGTGTGTTCTCCAAGATTCTTGGAGAGAGCATCTATATATAGTAAGTCGCTCGGTCAAGTCCGATTCTCATTATTCATCATCAGTATCACTCCAATGCAGTCAGATTTCAATTTCGACTCTTTTCAACAGTTTCCGCAATCAGATGTATTAATGAGCTATAATTTAATTATTTTTACTAAGGTTGCTAATTTTATTAAAATAACTTAATGGGCACCTTAGTATAATAGCTCGTTGGAATGAGAATTAAAAGTTTTAAATGTTGGGCACTAATAAAGTGTTTTTTTGGTGCCAAAAATGTTTAAATAATAAAATAAATCACTTTTGGAGCAATAAGGCTTATTTAATTTATAAAGTGATTTTATATTATATTTTCCAAAAGCCTTCCGGAAATGTTATAAAAGGAGTTTTGGGAGCTCATTTAGGGATATGTTTGATAATTGATAATAGGTTATTGCTGGTTTGAACTTTGTTCATTCAAGGACTTTGTGAGGACGAAAACCCTCATAGTAGCAGCAAAAGTGAAAGATCTTTCCTAGCTAATTTGGAAGTGGTTTCTTTTAGGAACTATGCAAGAGCTTTATTGAAAACAATTTATCAATTTGTTGCCCAGCTTTAGAGGAGACAATTTTGAGGCAAGTTTGAGAAAACAATAGCAAGTTTGTTGCATTGAAAATTTAGGTTGAATCTCCATATAGCTGGGCGTACCATTTGATTGCATTCCAGGACTTTGTGGTGGACAGAAATATCATACAAGTGGTGTTTTAGGAGAGCTGAGAAGGCGAGGGGCTGCATTATTGAAGTCTGAGCAAAGATAGGAAGTGTGCGAAGAGTTTAGCAGCTGCTAGGGGGGAGTACAGCAGACCAGCAGGGGCGTGGGAGCTTCCTAGGGCTGGACGCCTAGTTTTGGCACCTCTATCACTTCAAATAGTGGCACCAAGTCTTCCACAATATACTTTGCAGACTTGTGAATGGGGAAAAGTGATTATCGTGGGCTTTGGAATCATTTTTGGCACTCCAGATTCCTGTTACAGAAGTGTCATCAAACCTGTACATGAAAATCCGACATGAGTATGTCTAAAATTGATATTTGAATGTTTCTATCAATTGGGTATTTGTTTAAAATTTCATATTTTATGTACTCAGCTTTTGAGCATTGAAAAAGAATGAAAATTGTCTATTTAAACATGTGGGAGTGTTGACTGTATGTACTTCTGAATAATATTATAAGTCACCATTTGATTGTTCCAAAACTCAAAGAGAAACAAAAAAAAAAATAGGGTGGTCATTACATTGCTCCTCTAAAATATAACCATGGTAGCATATTAAGTAATTGAAAGTACCACTCAAATACCAGAAGACTCCTCTTAACTACAACCCAATGTTCCCATCAAGGATTAGCCATGTAAAGGCTCAAGACTCGCATTGCTTAGGCAATGCCTAGTGCACTAGCATAGGGCACTGGACTCATCTCCTCTATCTCTGCAAGTGTTGAATGTAGTTAGTGTACAATGTCTATTATTATGTTTTGATAATATTGGTTATCCAACTATGTGTTAATTGTTTGTCAACTTCAAGTAGTTACAAGCTAAGTCACAAGGTTCGAATTCAAGTTTGAGTTCGGCAGCATTGAAATTCAGATGAAGTTCAGCAAGGAAAAAATTCGAAAAGTAAAAAAATCGGATTAAATTTGCCTTATGTATAAAATTATATTATTATATAACAATTTAATTTTATAAAATTTAATTATATTAAATTTAATTTAATATTAAATTTTTAACAACATATATTTAATTAGTTTTAACATTTTAAAATTTATATTATTAAAAATTTAAATATAAATAAATAAATATATATATATATAGAAGTTATAACAATTTTTTAATGTAATATAACTTTATAGTTTATAATTTATATTATTATAAATTTATAACATTAGTAGCGGTTCTTCTGCATATTCTGAGGGCATTTGCTGGGGACAACGATTTACATTTCCATCTCGTGGAGTTTGAGGGTTAGATGAAATTTGGAGAAATCAAATACTATTCAAATTGAAGCTGTCTTTGCAAGGGTTTGTATTTTTGTGTTGAAGATTGGGCGAATAGCCTTCTTTTCTCAGTTGGGACAATTTCCTTTTGTGACTGAAAGTTCATTAATAACTTGCGAGGAGATTCTTGTTTGCGAAAGGGGTCGATACTATTTGAAGGTTGAATATTAACCTCTATAGATGTCGTGAGTCCCTGTAGCTGGACGATGGAACAATTATCTGATAACTTTATGCTTGGCGTGTGAGTTTGAGGGTTTATATTGCTGGTGCAAGGGTCATATGGAGTCCAAGGCTAGACGTGAGCACCATTCAGGGAGTTTCCCTTTCACAAGCCACTATTAACCCTTGTCAGGGTGGGCGTTCAGTTCCAATTGAGGACATCTGAGATTGGGAGGCTTAGTGTTGGGCTTCCTGCCGATTTATCATCTATCTTGATACTCCTAAGCACTGCTATATAGTGATAGCCACTAGACGTGAGGTATCTAGGTGTCTCTTCTGATGTTGAATATATAGTTTTGCTACCACAAAAATATACACTCTGCTGCAACCATTTCAAAACATTCATGTATGCCCAAGATGCAATTGTTGGTCAAACGGGTACCTATAGTTATTAATTTATATTTTACCGAGTCTGATCTAGTTTCTGCATTGCTGTGACGCAACCACAGGAATCTATCGTGGCAGAAAATCCAAGAAAATCACGGTAGAAAACCCAGGAAAAACGTGGCAGAAAAATCATGGCAGATCAATAATATATTTTAATGAAAAATAACAGTGCTTTTTCCACACGGAAAAATGCGGCGAATTTCAACGAATTTCAAATAAAACTTTCAGATTCGATAAAATTCGAACTCCATGTTTGAAGTTTGCCGAACCTTGTGACTTAGGTTATAAGCGTCGACTAGTTGATGGTTGTGTTCCTCTTGGCAACCATCAAGTCTTTTAAATAGATTGTGTATCATCAAGGAAAGGAGTATGATCTAGTTGGATTGACTTTGATCCTTGGTTGACCATCTCTGGTCTTCTTCTATAATAATTTCATGTGTCAATAAAGATATATTTTACTCCTATATTTGGTATGCATTGTCATCTCTATTATTAATTCACATATTTATTTTATCAAACAGAGTTTTAAACATTTGGCACCATTTCCTTACAAGAAATCAAGTTCAAAATAAGAGATTCATGCCCTTAGACCCTAATAAAGGCAAGAAGAGACCACAAGGTGGTTCCTCTTGGCAACCATTGAGTCTTTTAAATAGATTGTGTATCGTTAAGAAAAGGAGTATAATCTAGTTGAATTGACTTTGATCCTTGACTGACAATCTCTGGTCTTCTTCTATAATAATTGCATGTGTGAATAAAGATATATTTTACCCCTCTATCTGGTATGCATTGTCATCTATATTATAAATTCATGTATTTATTTTATCAGATAGAGATATATCGAACAGCAACCATCCTACTTTTGCACTACACCGCATCCTCAGGTACAACATAAATTGGTGAATGGTGTACACTTGAGGATGAAATACATTGTACAACCATTCCATTTTCTTGCAATCATGCAGCATCAAATGACAAAGGTTGTGTACACCATATGGCAAGGAGAAGGAAGTGAATTTCAAACCATACGACAATCCCATTCTCTTCATATCATACAACCCTTACATGCTCCCTTCACCATACACCTTAAGGCGGAATCCCTTCTCTACATCATACGATCCCCAACATCATTCTGCAATATACAGCCATTCTCTATCTACAATGTATGGCCTCTAGCATCATCCTGCAACGTATGGCCACTTTTTGTCTACACCATACAGCTCCTAACACCATTATACATTGTACAGCCATTCCTTGTTTGCATCATATGGCTGGCAAAAATCTCTTCTTGCACCATACGACAATTCCTCCCAGGCATCTCACATCATATGGCACTATCCTATTGTACCCACATCGTACGGCCATCAACCATCATACGCCAACTTCCTTCCCTAGTCGAAATCGTACAACTTGATTGTATGGCCCTTCAATTGTCCTAGCAAAAGTCTATTCTCAAGAGCTATTCTTAGCAAGAGTTTATTCTTAGAAGTTTCAATGTGCAACCAGATGAAGTCCCTTGGTTGGTTGGTCCAAAGCATTATTCACATATTGGCATACATTGGTTAAACACTCCAAAATCTCTATTTTTTGGCTCTGTCAACAGTGTTTTTTGCCTCTTCAAACATCATGAAAATGATGTGTACCATGAAGTTTTGTGTGGTTTTGAAGGTATTAATTTGCGCTTGGTGGCAAGGATGCTACCCCTTGACCCTATTGGGCGAATTGCCTCCAGACCCCCACCCCACTCATTTGATTTGCCAAGTACTCTCCAAGTCTGATTTTAGAAAGTTCACTTCCAAGTTTGTTTACAAGTCCTCATCTACATCATTGTCTGAAATAATCCGAGCCAAATTTTTTCGTTTTTCAATTAACAGATTACAACATTCAAGCAAGTGCACCCGTTAAGGTTAGATGGATAAACCGAAACGTGCAAGAAAGTAAACTCAAGATACAGAAGGGAACTCAACGTCAAGTATGTGCTACCCAATCCAAGGCGGAGTGAGGGGCGACCATATGACGGAGTGATTACAGAAACAAAGCTTGAAATGAAATGCTGAATAATGAAACTACTCAACACCCAGAATGTGCTTGCTCACCCAGAATGGGAAGTAGCTACCATAGGGCGGAGTTATACTATTTCAAACTAATACTGAAAGCAAACTTGAAGGAAATGCTGAATACTGAAACTACTCAACACCCAGAATGTGCTTGCTGACCCAAGACGGGAAAGTAGCTACCATAGGGCGGAGCTATAACTATTACAACTAATGCTGATAGTAAGAATGAGTTTACAATTCATGACAAAGCAATATTAATGAATACTGGTCAGTACTACTGCCAGTTTACAAACTTAAACGAAATCTTGCTTACAGTGCCAATCAGCATAAAGAAGGAATTGTACAATATTCGTGAATTGAGATGCTGAATGTAAAGATAAACTTAAAATGACAATGTATAGATCCAACCTCGTTCGCCAGACTTAGACAATCTTCACTGAAGTCTCTCAATGCTCTTTAAGGACTTATTATCACCGATCAATAGAGGAGTTGCAGATTTTTCCAAACTGCTGTTTCAAACCTGCACTTTCAAAATATAACCAGCATCATAGGGTCCAATAAAATGCTCGGAACTCTCTCGATTCTCATTCAAACAGCTTGATGTCAATTGCAAATGGCTAATAGAAGGAAGGCGCTCAATTCAAGACCTCAAAACATACTTAAATTGCAACTGATTTTTAATGCACAAATCCCAAGGTAATGAAAAGTACGGCCACAGCTGAGAAAGGCGATTTGCTTTATAAAATCAGATTCTTCAAAGAAAAATCTACAAATTGACACATGAGGGCGCCTAGCCTAAAAGAATGGAACTAACCAATACCCACAATGAAATGTTTTGTCTTTTTTGATTTATAAATGAACACACAAATCTGCTAAAGCAAAATACAGAAAACAGAAATCTCTAACATGCCAAATCTGATCCTAAACAGATGAATGCTGATTACAATGCACGAAATTCCAAAGTACTCACAACTAGACTAACAATCATCACTAGTCGTTGTCTTACAAACGAGAAGAGATGCCCAATGCTAGGAGGTCTTCATTCCTCGAAGTGATCCAGAGTCAATCCGGTAGCATAACGGTGTATTTTTCCAAGATGAAGAAATGATGCACCAAGACTCCCTTTTATAATTCTTCCGTTGACTTCACCAAACCCTAAAATGAGCTTTTAGGTCAAAACCCAATCCCTTCAAGGATGGGCGTACTTTTCCTTCAAGGCTTTAGTTTGACATTTTAATTAAATATCATTCTTGAAATATGCGCCCCTCATACCCTTACTTTGACTTAGGGAATAATCAATTCATCTCTTAATGATGGCGCCACCCTCAAGGGCCCACTTTTAAACACAACATTAAGTCATTAATTCTAAGCCAAGGGTCAACGTTAAATTATAATAATTAAAACGTGACTTTTTAATTTAAATGACTTAACTTATTTCTCCGACAGTGCCCTGAAGCCAATACTGAAGAAGTCAACTGATCATTCTGAAGCCGGAAGTCAACCAACCTGAGCTCATCTGGAAAGCTGCCAAAAATAGAATTTACTAAAAATAGTAAATTCCAAAAAGTGCTCTGAATGCCGAGATGAATATACCACTGCGAAGCCCTCTGAAAACCCAGAAGGAATCCGCCATTTAATCCACCATCTCTGAACAATGACCTCCTCAAAATTAGGAAACCCTAATTTTAACTTCCGACTAGCCTTCGGGTTCCCAAGGAAAGGCTAACGGTCACTGGAAATGTCAGGCTTGGAAAGGGGACATTACATTGTCATCAATTTGGAAAATTTTCCCAAATGTTACTTGATGCTTACTTGTCCTTTAGAAGATGACTTTTTCGTTTGGGGGGATGATGTAGTCAATGTACAATGTCTGTTATTTATCAGACTATGTATTAATTGTTTGTGGGCTTCAGGTAGTTATAAGCTTCGGTTGATTGATAGTTGTGTTCCTCTTGACAACCGTTGAGTGTTTTAAATAGATTATATATCATCAAGGAAAGGAGTATGGTCTAGTCGGATCGACTTTGATCCTCGGTTGACCATCTTTGGTCTTCTTCTATAATAATTTCATGTGCGAATAAAGACATATTTTACTCATGTATTTGGTATGCATTGTCATCTCTATTATTAATTCATGTATTTATTTTATCAAATAGAGCAGTAAACATTGAAGGACACTACTCAACTCATAGCTTTGTTCCTACAAAAACAGGAAATTAACTAGTTTATTGTCAGCCATGATAAAACATTGCAAAACAAATTCAATGTACTTCCTTTGTCCAACCCAAAGTTCTTTGTTAGTGCTACCTCGTCCAATACCCATCTCAAGGATGTACTTAGTAGCCCCTAAGTCTTCCATTTCATATTGTAAGCAAAACTGAGATTTCAAGTCCCTAATCATTTCCTTATCATTACCAAATAACAACATATCATCAACATGAAAATTCATAATGATAAAATGATCACCACATTACTTATAATAGACACAATGATTTGACTTAGACCTGATAAGCCCCAAACCCAAAGCCTAGCAATTAAACTCTTTATATCACATTCTAGAAGATTGTTTTATACCATTAAAGGATTTCCTCAACCGGCAAACCAAGCTTTCCTAACCCTTCTCAATGTAGTGCTTTGGTTGTGACATGCAAATCTCCTCCTCTAGATCATCATGCAAGAAAGTTAGTTGTATTCACATTCATCTACTCAACCTCAAGATCAAAAGCAACAATGTTCCACCTGGTTTTCAAGCAAACCCCTATAGAAATACTCCACCTGGTTTCATTTTGATCATCAAAGCAAAGCAAGATAGGAGTGTCGTGGTTAACCCTTGTTATTCTACCAGGGGGCCACATGGGTCTTGCAAACATAATGAAGCTCCTCTTGCCCTATGAAAACTATAGAAGAATTATAGACCATAGGTTTGGATATAGGATTGGCAGCTAAGGTGGTTCATATTCTAGCAATCAAATGAGATCTCATAGAGTGAAACAAGCGACAAATCAATTTCCTGGCTAAGGCAGGTGGTGAAAAAGCTCTCATGCTTCAAATGTTCTCTCTTGTTGTGCATGGTAGATACAGTCATGGTCATGGGCACCAAGGGCATGGTCGAGTAATAGCAGCTGCAAGATGTTTGGGGGGGATGGGAGTCAATGTTCCATTGGATGGCAATTTCAGGGCTGCTGTGGGTGGTCCATCTGCTACAGCAGGAAAATCAGGTCCTTCCTTCCCCGCCAAGGACTAGATCCCTGCCTTGATTTTTTGTTTGGTCATGCCTCTTGCCTACAACGATTTCAAATTTGGGCAGGATGGCCTTCGAATGATAATCTAGTTTTGATTGGTATTGATCAAGAGATCACAAGTAAAATTCTAGGGTGGCCAAATTTGGATAGTACATGCTAATTTTTTAAGTGTGGTGACTATGATTTTCAAGGGTAACTCTCAGTTGCCATTTCTCATTAATCAGGGTGGCTTTCCAGCCGTGTGTCTAGGTTGCGGACCAGAGGAACAGTTTTATGTAACCTTTCATGTTTTCAGGTGAGGATCCCTAATAAACCCTCATTTACCTAACAAGAAAAAAATATCAAAATAGACGATTGTTAATTTGTTAAGACTTGCCATGTTTTTTTGCCAAGTCTAGGTTCAAACACAAAAACGCCTGCGCAGTCAGAACAGAGTTTGAATCTCAAAACTATGCACCTAATCCCTGGTACACATATCAAGATAGGAAGACATTTCAGGTACATGAAATGCACAAAAAGACACGTCCAGGGAGTCAGGAAGCTCGCCTCAAGTCTCGTGCATCTGGCAAATCTCCTGCAGTTGCTTAGCGCATTCCTGCCGTCTCTTGCTAGCATCACCTAAGACTGACTTTAAAAAATGGATTCTAAAGTTAAAAAGGAGGTCACCGCCAAGTAAGATACCAATTTGGCATGTGACACTCACTACAAAGGAGTTTTTATTGTTTTTTTTTTTCAAATTGTGCACCAGTGGATTTCTATCTTGTGGTCAATATAAACCTTGTCAATTCACCTACATATGTCTATCTTGTTTTACTGTAGTGTGCTGTCTCCAAGAGTTCTTGAGTAAATTATATGTTTTACTGTAAATGGCAAGCAAAAATTTGGTTTTAGAGAAAATACTCAGGTTCGAAGCACACTCAAAGGGAAAAACCATACAATAACAAAACCTTGTTATCTAAAAGCTCTCAGCAACTACCATCTTCTTAAAAATGCAAAAATAAAATTAAGTGCGAATCAAATTGCAAGGAAAAAGAAGCAAATGCTACCATGAAAAGCATGAATTGTGCGAGGAACCGATCCGAGGCTGCATCTGGCCCAGATATTGAGTGCTTATGCATTAATCCCAATATTCCCTGATCCCTTTCCAGTCGTTGGAGAGCTTCCATTTTTCAAATTTCTGATCTACTGCTGAATGGTTAAGGCATTAATAGGTTAGAACACCTTACTGAGAAGTACAATGGATCTTTAGTACTCGGTGCGTTGGCCAAAGAGTTGGGAGCTTACTAATAAAATTCGAACAACGCGTAAATGAAAATGTTACGTCCCCCAACAGTCTCCAAACGATCTACGGGATTTTACATAACAAATTATGCTGTAATCTACATTTTATTTTTAATCTTTGGATTTTCTATTATGAATCTTGATCAAATAATCTAATGTTTTTATTAGTTTTTTTTTAAAACAAGATGGTCAAGGACTCAATATTTAAACATGTGCCACACTGTGGTGATACCTATCTTTATAGTATTATAGTAATAATATGCAATCCACATAAGAAGACCTAATAAATAACACATAGCATTAGTCTTTTTGGACCATTGTGGAAATTCAACAAGGTATGGAAATAGCAAGATTTCGAACAGTGTGGAAATACTCTGAAGTTCAAGACAATCATGGATATTGCAGAAGTTTGGGGTCCATCAGGAAATATCATAATGTTTAACGGATCTTTGCAATGTGTGAAGACCTTGGAAGTGTCAAAGGAATATGTGTTATTAGCAAGAATTGGATCGATATGTGGACATTGTGCAAAATCGAAAGGTATTTGGATATGTCCAGATAGGTGATGACCTGCATCATCATGTGTAATATTTGAGTCACTTAACAAACAAACATTTAAATTGCAATTTTTATAAAAGATTTAAATTATAGTTTATGTGACTTTTGGAATATTTAAGGACATATTGTATCAACTTTTGACCTGATACTAATGGACTTAATTATCTATTCTATTACATGTGACTGCATCAAAATCAAAAAAAAAAAAAAATTACTTCACGTCCTTGATAGTGTTGTGATATTGTTAAAGCAATGAAGCTTTCATTGCAAACGATAGCAATCTTATGACCACAATTGAATAACAAAAACTAACATGCAAAACAATTAAACATTGTAAATTAGCAATAAGGAAAGCCACAATATTGAATTGTATTGTTCAAAAAAAGTTTACATTGTAGAGTGGTGACAATTACACAGATCATCTTGTATTCATATACTTTCAATTTGTTGTACCCAAAACCAAAAATTTTGCTTCATCAAGGCATTTTGCTTAAAATGGTCTAAACCTTGTAAAATTGTCATCAGAAGTCAATTTTTGGGCAAATCAAGTATGGGCTTTTAGTTAGTTTAATGTCAAGAAGATACTGGTAAAATTGAAAATTTTGAAAATTAGGGTTTCCAGACCCCTATTTTTGGGAACACCCTAAAAATAAAAACTTGACAGAATTGACTGAAAACTGTTTTGATTGGCTTATTTCACTTCATGATCACAATGGTGAAGTCGGATTCAGTTAAAAGTCAGTTTAAGTCTAGTGGGTAGTTTTCACTTTTTTGGGAGAAAAGTTAGGACATCTAAGGTCATCAATGGCAGATGGGCAAATACCAAGTGTCAAAATCTAACCCTAAAACGCTCAAATGAAGAATCTATGGTGAAATATGTTCAAAATGATGCTTCATCTCGAAGGTGATTTTCGACGAAGTGAAAATCATCAAAAAATTTATACTCTAGAGCAAAAGAGCCCCTGGAGGCCAAGGGCGCCCTAGATTTCAGAGGCCTAGATCAACTTTCTGAGACTTGTCACTTCCAAGAAGACTTCTCTAGAATATTATCACCTTCGTGATGAGCCTACCAACCAATCTGGAAGATCTGTCTAGCACCTGATATGGGAGGTTGAACATGAAATGAGGGAGATGAAAAAATGACAAACTGGGCAGAAAAGCACGCCTCCTAGCTAGGGGTGCCCATCTTTTTGAGGTCCCAGATTAAGGTTTTTGACCAAATGATACCTAGAATGTTTGTCTTGGACTTGATCAGGCTTTGCAATGAATCCACTAGCGGGTTGAACTGAGTTGTTGAACTGTTGGAATCAGGAGTCAAACATAAGGTCTAATCATGGTCAAAAATGTCAAAAAACAACAAAAGTGCCCTTGGAGGCCAGGGGCACCCAAGGTTTTGGAGCTTCAAATGTAGTCTTTTGGGTCATCTCATATGCTCATCTTGTCTATGATGCTTCTAGCTTTCCGTTGAATACCTCAGCTAGGTCAGAGGACTTCTCAGCAACTTGTAATCGGGGATTAAGTGGAATTTGAGCCAATTTGAAAAATGGCTAACTCTAGGAGAAAAAGCGCCCCTAGAGGCCAGGGGCGCCCATGTTTTTCACCTAGCAGATGATGTTTTTGGGAAAAGTACTCTCCAAGAGCTCCTGTGCATAATGGAGCCAACTCCGCAGTGAGCCTATCAGTCAGTTCTAAAGTTTTGTCAAGTGTCGGGGATCGCGAGATGAAGTAAGGTCAGAATCACCTTCAAAATGATGAAAATGCATAAATTTGATTAAGTTTGAAGCTAAAAGTGCCCTTGGACGCCAAGGGCGCCCTGAATTTTGAAGCCTCAGATGTTAGAATTAGGATTGCAGCCTCGAGGAGTTTCTTGTCAATTTTGATCCTGCTCTTAAATGAAACTATTAGCTAGTATTCTAGACACATCAGTCAATCAGAATCAGTGATCAAATATGGGCTCAGGTGATGTATGCAAATGAAATTTTCAAGAAAATTTATGTTTGTAAAGGTGACGCCTAGAAGTCAAACTTCGACTTTTGAACTCAAGTGCAAAGTGTTGCCCTATAAAGGTGGAGGTTGAGAACTCAACTTAAAATAATATTTAATCTTCAGTTGCACTTCTAAGTCGACTTCATATGGACTTAATATTTGTTGCAAATGGCGACTTATTTTTACATGCACAATTAATTGAAGTGCATGGAGGTGGTGCCCTATTTAGGGATTATTTCTCAATCAGTTCACTATAATGGAGGTCCAATAGAATTGAGGCAACTAAATTTAGGAATATGCATGCATTTATGATGCCTTAGCTCATAATTCTTATTTATTAAGGAATTAGGCATCCATTATTCATATCACAAGTGGAAGCAAACACATATTTTCTCGAGCAAGTAAAGATCTGAAGGTGTTATAGGCAATATTTTTCAATGTTCTTCGCAGTGCCAGGTCCAGATTGTTTAGAAGATATATTTTTTAGACTTCATTTTTTGAGTGCATGCAAACTTCATCAAATTGAATTCAAGCATAGGCATGGTTTTTAGAGGCAGAATAATAACTTATATTTTCTCTCTAAAATTCTTCTATCCTTGTCTTAGGTTTTCTCTCGCATGTCAAAGTAAACGGAAAAATTTTTAGAATCTAATCATCTGGGTTCACATATTTCAACACCAGCAGCAACAAAACCCATGTCTTAGATTTTTTCAAGAAAATTGCCCCATTGCTTCCATTTTTGAAGTAGTATGCTTTTTTTCAAAGATTCATTTGCATGTGGCCAAAAACTCAATTTTTCCAAAATCGAATCATCTGGGTTGGCTTAGAATTCCATTGCTTACAAAACCCATGTGCCAATTTTTCTTAAAAATTACCTCAATAAACCCTAAAACGCTTACAGTTATCAACTAAAAATCCTTTGCATGCCTTGCTAAAATGCATTTTTTCGAGTTTCTGACGATCTGGGTTTGCTTACGATTCAATTCTCTACAAAACCCACGTTTTAGAAAATTTTCAAAAAAAATTCCCGCAACCGGTTATTTTTAGCCTCATCCAAAGCCTTTTTTAGCTTTTCTTGAAGTTTCTCCGAACATATTCGACTTTACAGACAAAAATCTAGATTTTCAAAATGTAATTCAACCTAATAGAATACAAGGCCAAATCAGTCTTGGTACATGACTTTTTGAAAACCTCAGACATAGACTTGGATCATGTCTATCGAGTGGTCAAATTGAGCATGTTGGAAGGTGTTAGCAGCATGACAATCAAGAATCTTGAGCATTCCAGATTGTTGGCAGTGGCATCTATTCCCATTATAGTGGTTGATCTTGAGTTCACCATTGCATGCATAAAGCATTACGACTCATCCACAAGACAAATCCAATCAGCTGATGGGTGAGTCATTTGCAGCTTCAAGCCTAAAGACGTCGAGAAATACTTTTCCATTCCACCCTGCTCAGATAATTTTTCCATAGTCATGGAAGAATGCGACAAGATATGGTACGAAGACAAAGAAAGAACTCAGAAGAAGGTCGCTCAAAGGAGGTGAAAGGTGGTTCTAATTGTAAAGCCACCAATGGTATTTTCTTCATTACCTTCCACGTCAAGATCAAGACCCAAAGTGAAGACATGGAGCAATCCACCTGATGGTGTCGGAGTTAGCAAAAAGATGCAGAGGTGGCTAAAATTAAAGAAGATGTTGTTGATGCTATCAAGCTTGTGAGCAGGTTCATCACACAGATCTCATGTCGTTATCTTCGTGAAAATGGTGAGTACACTAAGCTCGATGTTGTGCAAGCTGAATTCTAGAATCTGGTTCAAAATGGTCTTGATGGTGATCCTGTGACGTCCAAGTTGAATCACTTCTCGGTGATGTCAACAAGCTTCGACAAGTTAGTCAAAGAAATCAAAGAGTGCCAAAGAATGATCAAGGATGAAGAGAAGGTGTTGTGCAAGCAATCTATCATCTTGGATAGCATCAGAGTGCCAGAAGAGGAGATAGTTAATGAGTTCATGGAGGAGATGATTGCTCTAAATGGCTTGGAGTAGACTAACACTTGGATCTCACAATTCTCAAGATAGACATTAAACACAACAATTAACTTGACGCTTCTTTCCAAGTTTAACTCGTTGTTCCAGATATCATTACATGTCTATCTTGAGGATATCTTTTGGAGGAGGTCAGACTTTCAGTTAGGATCTAGTTAACTGATGTTAGTTATCAGTTGACTTTCATTTCAATAAGGACTTGCATGTTGCACATGTCCATTTAATTTAGTTTTGTTTCAGTTAACTATATAGTTTCATTTATTTAGGTTTAGTAATAAATCTTACATGCTTGCAAGACTCATGTTAACTCAAGGTGATTTTAGGGTTCCCTACACCTTAAAGTTCTATAAATAAGAGCGCCCTTTCTTGTTTTTAATTAACTTTTGCATGTGATAGCATACATGCTGAGCAACCTTACCTGTAGTATTGCTATTTTGTATCTGTTCAAGAGCTTTTATTATGATAATAAATAGCTAAGCCACCTTACCTAAATGTTATTATTATGGTACTTGTTCACCTTAGATTAAATATAATTGTTGGTTTGATCGTTCATTGTGTGCATGTCTCGTTTATACAATTTGTTGTCCTAGTTATTATTTCATGTTGTGATTAATAAGTTTTCTTTCATATCTACACCTCAGATAAGAGTCATCTCCTCCTTGGGAATTTACAAGGTTTATCGTGTGTTGTCGTGATTAATAATCTTTGTTTCATATCTACACCTCGAATAAGAGTTGTCTCCTCCTTGGGAATTTAGAAGTGGAGATTGTCATTTGATGTTGTTGCCAATAACCTTTCTTTCATCCTATGCCTCGGATAGGAGTCGTCTTCTCCTTGGAAATCCTGACTTAAAGATTATCGTATAACCAATTCCTTGCTCCTAAGTCCTAATGCTTTGTTTCTCTTGAGGAATAGGATAGATTAAGCATTGAGTTAGTTATATTTAAAGATCTACAAAACCAAAGAAAATCCTTAGCTGCAACATATTAGGTTTTCTTAACCTTGTGCCTCTTCCAACTGAGTCAAAAAGATAGGATTTAGATCACTTCACTATTTCACGCATATCAACAAAAGAGGGAGCTTCCCCTCCTAATTTGAAGAGCAGTCATACGCATTGTGCATAGTTGTTTGTTTCCAATATGCACTCCAGAGGTGCGAATTGTAACACCAACACAATCAAAAGCAACAATTCAATTATAGTATAGTTGAATAGACACTATCACTATTCTTGTTCTAATATAGACTTGAAGTAATTCTTTGCATCTTGCATTTTGTAACCCCAAGTTACAAATGAAACCCTAATGTGAGTTCATATATGAGTTTTAGCTGTCACCATTACATTTGATACAATTTACAATTGTGTTACAGAGGAGCAACAACAACTCATTCTTAGAGTTGTTACAATAATATCTATATAATCTTGAAAATTGACAAAGTATTTTACAAGCACTAGAAAATAAAAAATAATAACTTTAGAAAAGGTCCAAGATATAGAAACCTAGTGTTTCAAAAGTTCAGATAAGTATAGAATGTAGGAGTTGAGGTATAGCTCATAGAACATGTTAGAGTCACTCAAGGACTCAAGTCTCTAAAATCATCTGCAAAAGCCAACAACAACCTTCCACAAGAGGAAAAATCAAGAACACGAACTTGCAACAATGGATGCAAGATGTGGCCAATATGCAATACTCAAGATTGCAATGATGTATTGGACTTACACAATTGAAATTGAGATTAATGATAATGTACATATGAAGCCTTGCTTATATAGGCAAGGGTGATGATGTACCTACATTAAATGACTGTGTCATAATTAAATGACATGAGTCAATATTAAATAACCTAGGACACAAGAACTAAATAAAAGTCGACTAGATAAGATAAGTGACAACTAATGCTTACCCAGAAAGATTCCCCCCTAATTAATGCTAACAAAAAAGATACCTTCCTAGGACCTAAGTGGACTTAACAATGTAAATAGGATCTAGATATGACTAGATAGGAAAAATACCTATTTACACCAACACCCCCCCTTAAGTACAACTTAGGGAGTCAATTATTATGCAAATGACACAAAGATGGGTCCCAACTACAAGGTCGTGTTAGGTGCCCATGTACAAATGTAAAGACAATCTCTCGCAAATGGAGACAAGGAGAAAACCCAGTGGGACAAAACTCCTCCCCAAAAGAGAGATGAAATACAAAATACTCTCAATGATGCATGAGAGGGACAAAGCCCCACCCAAGGAAAAATACCCCCCATATGAGAGAAGAAGAGAGACCATGCATCCCCCCCTTAATGGCGAGTCTCCTACAATAGTAGAAGCTCGACATTGAATTTTGAAAATGATCCAATATTGTGAAACAACATTCCTCCCCTTAGGAAGAAACAAAACCAAGATGATATGTAGGATGTCTTCCCATTCCAAAAAAGAATATGAGGGAAGAAGAATTATACGTGATGTTTTTTATCAATGCTCAAGTGTCTCCATGTTGATGTCGAAAGCTGAAAAACTCCAAACAGGAATTCTAGGCCACACAACTGAAGATGTCAGTCTAGAACCTCCTAGAGATGGATAGCAAACACACTCCAAAGATAAAGAAACCACCTCCTCTAAAGAATCCTCCTCCAAATTTTTTCTGAAGGTATTCACACTCATATTAAACTACAAAGAGTGATCATGTCGATAATGAAAAAGAGGGTCAGAGAATTCCCTCACAACAACTGAAAAAGAGTCGTCTCCATCAAAGAGAAGATGTATGCAATCAATGGTGTCTCCTAAATCTTAAATGTGAGACTCAACAAACAACCCACCAATTTCTGCCAAGTATGCATCTTAAGTGGATGTAGCTAGAAGATGATGTAGATCTTGTTGCACGAAATCACAAGAGGCCAAGCCTATACCAATATGAACATCATCAAATGCAACAAAAGATGGACAAGATGAAATGCAAGGCTCAAGAACAATATCGGATGTGAGAAAACCCAAGTTCAAGAAGCCAAATGTCTCCTTTGTTCATCATGGTTCACACTAGAAGTGTGAGCAAGACCAAAGGAACAATGTCACCATTAGAAGTAAAATTTGTAAATGTATACAACCGAGGTGAATGATCAACCATCCCAGTAGAAATAATCTCTCTACTCTTCAAGTCGCGCATGATAACTAAATCAAGACTAAACTTCACAATCCTTTGATCTCCACCATGTGTAATATAATATATAGAAAGAAGATTGTTCGTCAAATGAGAAACACACAAAACATCCTAGAAAGTGTTTTCCATAAAACTAGTAGATCCCTTCCCAAGTACACTCACGTATGTATTGTTTCCCATCAAAATAGGAGGCATGGTGCATGGCTCAAAAGAAGAGAATATAGAATACAAAGATGCCATATGATAAGAAGCTCTCTAATCTAGAAGCCATCTCCTTGATCCTGGACCTAAAAAAGCACAAAGAGCTTTCCCTTTATTTCCTAACGTAGAAGCCAAAACATCATGACCTTTGCCCTTATTGAGCTATTTTGAAGATGAAGAAGAAGAAGGTGGTGTCTCAAACATTCTAGAAGGAATATCAATATGATTCTTTTTGAGAAGATGCTTCAACTCATCAAGATCCTTCTTGTAACAAGAATTTTCATTATCCCTAAGCTTCTTGCAATACGAACAAGTAGACTTCTCCTTCTTAGATGATTTATCTGAGGAAGAAGATTTATCCTTTCATTGATCTAAATGTGGATTGTTCTTTGATTTCTTTTGCTTCTTATCTAATTCTTTCACCTGACTAGCCAACAATGTTTGAGATTTAAAAGCTTTGATGAAAACCATCGAGATAATCTTTTTTTCTCATGTATCAACATCTCAAAAAATGATGCAAATGATGGTGTAGTATATGCAGACCCCATAGTCAACCTATGAGTATGAAGTCTAGAAACAAAAGCAACATAATCAGAATGAAGTTTGTTCAATGAATTGTAGGCCAACTAAATGTCCTTCTTATTAATAACACATGCTTTATATTGCTCCCATATATCATTAACCCTAGTGATGTATTCTTGGATGTTGTCAAAGTTCTTAGGATCAAGGCTCATTAATTCATTATCAAGTTGATAGCCTCTAACTTGATCTGTAGAACCATATAATGTTTTCAACTTGTCCCAAGCCTCATGAGAATTCTTGCATGATTCAATCTGGAACAAAAAATCTTGAGAAACTAGTTTATGAAGACTTCCACGAGCTTTGGCATGCTCAATCATCCATTTAATCTTTTTCTCATCATCAATAGGTTCAGGTACCTTATTCTCAACATATAGAGAGTGACCCTCATTCATTAGTATACTCCATGAATGTTGACTCCATGTTGAATAGTTTTATGATGTCATCAAAGGAACCTTAGAATGATCCATGAAAAATGAAGAGAGCACTAGCAAACAGATCAAGACAATGCACCAAGAGACCCCCCCAACCAATCAATCAATAATCCCCCAATAGAAATATATGAGGTTGACCCTTTATGCTTAGTGCAATTACAAATTCCATTTACCAACAACAACAAAGTGAACTTGACCTTAGTGCATGCAGAATGCCAAATTTGGCCACAAGCTCAAACTAAATTTTTTATACAAGATAAGATAAATCTAATCACACCAATGCAAATTACACAAAAAATTATGCACTTTCAAAAAAAAATCACTCAAAAATGTTACTGTATGAGTGAGAACAAAGCCTCAGAAGTTCTGATAATGAGAGTAGCTCAGTAACAACTCTAAAAATCTACAATTCTGGAAAAAAAACCAAGCACCAAAATCAAAAACCAACTACACTACTGCATAGAGCATGAAATTCTACCCCAAATAAAAAAAAATTATGCCAAAAAAGGAGTTTGTATGACCAAGAGCCTCCAAAGTTTGCCTCCAAAATGAAAACTACCAACAGAGAGGGGGTCCAAATGGAGCAACTTGTTGACGGTCGTTTGGCCATCAAAATTAAGATAGTAAATATTGATAGTCGACTAAGCATCAAATTTAACACAGTGTCGAAGGACGGTCATTTGGCCATCAAATTTAACACTGTTTTCCAATGGTCATTTGGCCATCAAATTTAAGATGGTCGCGCAGAAAAAGCTAAACTTTTTTTGCATGAAAATATGAGGTATTATATATAAAAATGGGGGTTTGGGGGCCTTCTGGACTTAACCGTGACATTTCGCCTCAATATGCACCTTGCAAAAGCTCAAGCTCAAATCACTCTCAGATTTGAGAAGGGGTTTTGCAACTCTGAAGCTCTAATACCATGTAGGAGTTGAGATATAGCTCATAGAACATGTTAGAGTCACTCAAGGACTCAAGCCTCCAAGATCATTTTCAAAATCCAACAACCTTCCACAAGAGGAAAAAGCAAGAATATGAAATTGCAACAATAGATGCAAGATGTGGCCAATATGCAACACTCAAGATTGCAATGATGTATTGGACTTACACAACTGAAATTGAGATTGATGATAATGTACATATGAAGCCTTGCTTATTTAGGCAAGGGTGATGTTGTACCTACATTAAATGATTGTGTCATAATTAAATGTCATGAGTCAATATTAAATAACCTAGGACACAAGCATTAAATAAAATCCAACTAGATAAGATAAGTGACAACTAATGCTTAACTAGAAAGATTCCCCCTTAATTAATGCTAACTTGAAAGATACCCTCCTAGGACCTAAGTGGAATTAACAATGTAAATAGGACCTAAATAAGACTAGATAGGAAAAATACCTATTTACACCAACATAGAATTACTGTAAATATTTGAAACCAATACATTGCAATATTTAGATTGGGAATTGTTTTGTACTTGCTTTGGTAAGATGGATTTTTAATATATTTTGGTCACATATATATATATATATTAACATATAATAATTATTTCAATCAACATATGTCTATTAAAGGAACACATCTATTTTAGTACAATAAAAATTGCCAACATTTCATGCTATTGTAAAAAGAAATGGATATCAAGAGCAACAAGATGAAATCAGTAGAAATTTGAGAACTATTGTGGAACATAAGTTAACATAAATCTATGTTTAAAAAATCATTTAATTGAGTAACTGTTTACGATATAATTTTTTTTGTGTTTGTACAAGGTTTATTGAGAAGTTACTATAAATAATTTAGACAAAAGAAAAGTGACAAAAACAAAGGAGAGTTAAAGATATATGTACACAATAGTATACAATGTTTACAAGTTGTTGGGTGAAAATTATGTAATCCCTTTTGGACAGATTACACAACCCGATTTCAGCCAAAGTTCTATGAGATATGATCTCTCCTCTCAGGAAGGGAAGGCGCCCTTCTTACTGCTTATTGAAACTAAGTAAAAATAATTAAGTATTCACAAAAATGTACACTACAATTAAGAGATGGGGGTGTGTCACATTCATACTTCTCTATTCTTTTAGAGAATATGTTTTACAATGCTTCATGGTTGGTAGTTCTAATTCGATACAACTTCAAACTAAAAAGAATGCAGTGATTCCAATATCTCTATCTTGTCAAAGCAAAGCCTAGAGATACCATCATAATAACAATAAATGATAAAATAAGAAAGAAAATCTCACAAAGGCACAAATTCATTCTATAGCTTTTCACCAATGGATCCTTGAGATATGTAACGAGTGTCATTTTAGAAGCACAAAGTCTTCTAGATACAACAATTCCACGAATAGCATGAACAAATACAAGCACAAAGTCTTGTAGATAATACACCAATAGTTATCCAAACAGTATCACATATTCAAATAAAGAGTGCAACACAAAGTTTACATAGATTTATTCGAAGCTCCTAGATCTCAATCACTAACCACTGTCAATCTCAATCAAATCCAAAAGATAATCAATCCAACACAAAGTTTGGTATGCAACTTTCTTCTTTATTGATCAAAATAGATACACAAAGATGAACACAAAGTTTCATGTATTTGCTTCTCAAAATGGGCAACACTTCATTGCAAAAGATAAAAGATGGTTATTACAAAAGAATTCCCTCATATTTATAAAAGAGAGGGAAGAGCAACACTAGGAAAATCAAATGAGTAAATCTAGGAAAATTAGGTGAGCAAATTTAGGAAAATCTCACCTACCTAAAAGACTTATTCAAAAAATTTGTCCATCGTCATAGGAAAACATCTTTGATTTTACATGTAATTACATTTGTTGAAATAACATATAAGATGTCAAAAACTATTTACAAAATGCGTAAATGAAAGTATAAAACTATTTAACACTGGGAAATCTAATCTAAGGAAAAATTTGGATTTCTTCAACATCTTTCTCAATGAAAACTTCATGATGGCGTGCACTTCATCACTATCTGGCATTGGAGTGTACTTTGGAGATGATGCCGATTCTTTTGTAATCTTTATCTTTTATCTTTTACAACAAAGTGTTGCCAATTTTGAGAAGCTAATACATGAAACTTTGTGTTCATCTTTGTGTATCTATTTTGATCAATAAAGAAGAAAGTTGCATACCCTACTTTTTCTTGGATTTGACTGAGATTGGCAGTGGTTAGTGATTGAGATCTAAGAGCTTCGAATAAATCTGTGTAAACTTTGTGTTGCACTCTTTATTTGAATTTGTGATACTGTTTGGATAACTATTGGTGGATTATCTACAAGACTTTGTGCTTGTAATTTTTCATGTTGTTCGTGGAATTGTTGTATCTAGAAGACTTTGTGCTTCTAATACGACACTCGTTACATATTTCAAGGATCCATTGGTGAAAAGCTACAAAACAAATTTGTGCCTTCGTAAGCTTTTCTTTCTTATTCTATCATTTATTATTATTATGTTGGTATCTCTAGGCTTTGCTTTGACAAGATAGAGATATTGGAATTATTGTTTTTTTTTTGGTTTGAAGTTGTATCGAATCAGAACTTCCAATTGTGAAGCATTGTAAAACATATTCTTTGAAAAAAGAGACAAGTATGAATGTGAGACACCCCCATCTCCTAATTGTAGTGTACATTTTTGTGAATACTTAATTAGTTTTACTTAGTTTCAATAAGTAGTAAGAAGGGCGCCTCCCCTTCCTGAGAGGAGAGATCATATCTCACACAACTTTGGCTAAAATTAGGCTAAGTAATCTGTTAAAAAGGGATTACATAATTTTCACCCAATAGTTTTTTGATGACTCTGTTGGGGACACGATACGCATGTTGGCCTTCTACAATGATTTAACAACTAGGCCTTTACAGCAGTGATTCAGAGATTGGGCATCTAACCTGAATAGCTGTTTCAATCATCATGAAGGTGCATTTAACTTGTCAACGCAGGGACGTGAAATTGAAATGGGTCACCACAGTATGTGCACTAGGAACTCAAAGTAGCCATTTTCATTCTATAGCTAAGAAAGACACAATGCTGAAAGTAAATTGCTTAAAAAGGAATAACATAAATGTTGAACATCAACCAACAACCATACTAAGCTTGAAATGCATGACAGAAATGAAAATTTGAACAATAAGCAGAAAACTACTCTGTCTGCTTTGGCTGCAGGAACAGTCATAGAATGGAATTCTAGTGGCTACAGGAACAGTTAGCACCAAATTCATAAATAATTACTGAATAGAAAGTAACAACTAAGCTAAACTAAGCTAAGGATAGATTACTCACCAAGTGGGCCCCCTTGGATGAGTATCCTCTACTATTAACAAAAACTCAGATGCTCAAACTCAGAACTTCATTTTATTCATCAGGAAACATGAGTACAAAAGAGTAGCATAACTCTGTCACTAAAAACTAAGAATGCAAGTACAATATCAAATCGTGCGACCTTATGAAAAGGAGCATTTGATCCTTATTTATACTACCAACTAAGCAAGGTGGTCAACTCCACGAACTAGGAGGACGCCAATTTAGAGAAGTAGAGAAAATGGAGAAACGGTTACGCGTGCATGGAATTTGGTCAGACGTGTCCACAGATTTAGCACAATACTAACACCAATACTTGCTCAACAACTTTAAATTCCACTAGAAGGCGGTTACATTTGATTTGCATGGGGAATCTCCTATTGTCGACCTCCTTTGAATGATTCCCTTGTTGGAAATTATGGTGCATGCCCAGCTGGCGGTGTCTTTCCCAATTTAGTATCTTCAAATTATATCTACATGGCAATGTTAGCACGCACAATAATTGCATACCCATAACTACCTTAAAGAACATTCATTAACCACATGCAAAATTAATATAGATAGTCCATATAGCATGCCAATGTCATTCAAGATTTGCAGAAATAAGATTAGGCCCAATGTTTATAGTTTTGAGGAAATATCATAAAAATATCAACACTTAACATCAAGGTCCATTATAACTTCAACAAACAAATCATAAATTCTACCCAAAAATTAGACCATAAACTAGGCTCATCACTCCCCCAACCTAAGGTTTTGTTGGTCCTCTAGCAGGGGAAGGGTTGTTCTTCTGCTTGGTCAATGCTCTAAAATTTGCAATTGACAACTACCCTACATTAGTGTTGTGCATGAATCAAGGTCCCAATAGAATCCTCACAATCTGTCCAATCTGCTCAATCTTTGTCTCTCTACAACAATATCATAGTTATAAAACCTGAAGTTTGGTACGAGCCACATCAGGAGGGGTGGCTGAAAAGTCAGGGGAAGCCAAAATCGTCCCTTTGTTCTTCCAATCTGTATGTATTTGTCAATTCTCTTAAGTGTTGCAGCATAGTTCTAGATGGAATGAGGCTCAACCTATTTTAGCTCATCAGTTAGGTTGTTCCATCTTTGTGATAGGTATCTGTTCATGGTTTCCTCTTTTTCTTTTGCCTTTACCTCATACTCACTGTAGACTACTTCTATCATGGGCATAATCCTATTACCATAGCTAGGTCTGAAAAGCATTCTATGTCATTCCTTGTAAATGTCCCTTGGATTCCTTGATTCAACCCTGATGGGCAAAGGCATGTTGGATTCCAATTGCTTATAAGCTCCATATTGTTGTCCCCAACTGATCTCATTTTGTACCCAAGACATAAATGCCCTTAATTGAACATCTCCAACATATAGCAATGGATTCCAATCATGGTCTTGAGTCACAACATAATTATGCAAATAAAACTCACACAACAAATTCTTCATTTCAGGTGAAGCAATTCGATAAGCATTGAAAAATTCAACAGGGGTCTCAATAGAAGGGTTCAAACCTGAGACAATTCTTCCCAGCTTAAAAGAAAGATATTTCTCCTTCAAATGCAGAGCATAGACCCTTAAAGGGGCCCTACACTCTAAAATCTGTGGTGCCAAGGTTGCCATATCATCCACATTCTTCTTTAAGGTGGAAATTTTTGCAACCTTGTCTTCAATCTCATCTTTCTTTTGAATTTCCTTCTTCAATATGCACTTCTCCTCCTTACATTCTTCTTCTCTTCTTTTCATCTCTTTTCATAAGTGCATAGCTACCATGTGCATTGAGAAATCAAGGGGTTTATACATTCCTACCATCATTTTCCCTAGAAC